>CM035137.1:161454511-161677011 GCA_020205605.1 Panax ginseng
GTTAATGTATTGGGGAGAAATTTGGTTACGTAGATAGTCTTCAATTATATTCAGGCAATTGGAGCTGAATATGGAGAAGGTTTCGAGACTTTCAGGCCAGATGGACCCCTCAAGATTGACGTGGTAAGTTGCAAACATTGGACCTTAGTAGTAATTATTCACCATTGCATATCCTTGTTATCCAGTTGCGTGGTTGACTTGGTACTGATGCAATAATAATGTGGATGACTCAAAAGTTCTTATTTGTGATGCATGCAGGATTTTCTGAACGATAGACTGCAAGCAAGTTTTCTTCAAAGAATTCGATATGCGATGAAGCCTGATGAAGCATATGGTCTTATCTTCTCTTTGGATAATGTGGTGGTAAGTGGTGGTAAACTTTCAAATTAGTTAAAGCAGAGCAGTGAGTAGCGGGATTTTCCATGTGTTGGATTTTGAGGAATTAATGTTTTTTTATATATAGATACAAACTTCTGCTGAATATAGTATGTCAGTTTCAAAATACTGCCTCATTTAGCTTGTTATGATAAGTGAAATGCTAAGCATATCAAGATTGGACTTTTGGTTAAGTACAGCTTTTTCTTTTTATATGAAGACCTATTATCTCTTATCAATCAGTTAATAGAGAAACCTTAAAGACCATTTAGTGATGTGGCCTGTATACAGAAATAAAACAATGCCAATAGTAAATGAGCTATAGAATTTTATAAGGTGTGTGGTAGTAGTTACTTAACAATGATAATTATTTGTTAGTTGCTTGAGTGTTATCATTCATATACCTGTGTTTGCTGCCTTATTGTATATATATTTCCTTGAGCTAGTTATTTACATTCTCCTTTGGAAATTATTACTATCAATCAATCAATTCCTGTTGCAAAGTGGTAACTGATTAGAAATGGAAGACCAATTGCACTAAACCTGCTACTCCATGGACCATTAATTTCACAGGAAAAAATATTCCTACTACTTTGTATTTGTTTAATATGACATATTTTCTTAATCATGTGCTTGAATATTTATTGTGCTTCAGGCAGACACTCGAGCTTTGAAGTTGAATACCTGGAAACAACTTGCCTCGGAAGAGGGTGTGTAGAATTTTGCGTCCCTGTAATGTTTTTATATTTATTATTATTTATTTATGCTGGCAATGCATGAATGTGGAGGTTATAATTCAAAAGTATGCAAATTTATGCTTGTTAGTTGTTACTTAAAGAGTACCCATGACTAGGTGTACTATTGTTTATTGTTGTTTGACAAAGACAACAGGAGCTGAAATTTTTGGAAGTACTTTCTTGTGGTGCGAGTTCTAGTCAGTGTTATTAAAGGCATGAGGCGCACCGAGGCGCAAAGGTCTCCCTGAGCTTGCACGTGCACATACTCGAAAAATACTAAAATATTTATAATCATATTGTACAAAATCCTTAACAATGGCAACTTATTAGAAAAGGTATTCATGAACTAATAAAAATCACTTGCCTCATCAAGTTGATAATTCAACAAAAAATGATTCAGTTAATAATAATAATTATTATGACCTGAATAATATAATAACTAAAATTACAATTAAAAGAAAACTTGACCAGATGTAACTAATAATAATCTTCTTACAACCTAAATAAAAATACCGTCAAGGATAGGTCAAGGATTCCCTATTTGAGTTTTTTTGTTGAGAGTTTCATGCTAATGGAGTTTTGTGTAAGAACATTAGCTCTACCTTTATTACTTTAGTTCCTGAGAAGGATATGTCTATTTGGGTTAGAGATTAGAGATCTATAAGCTTAGTGACTACTACTAGTCTATATAAGATTCCCACTAAGGTTCTTTTTAAATGTATTGGAAATGTGTTAGATGATATTATGTCTCCAAATCAGAGTTCTTTTGTGGGTGCCTGGGTGGTGGACAAATTCTAGACGCGAATTTAGTTGCTAATGAGGTGGTTGAAGACATGAGACAAAGAAGGCATAAGGCCTTGATTTTGAAGGTAGATTTTGAGAAGGCCTATGACAGGGCATCTAGAGGACTTTGACAAGGGGACCCGCTTTTTCCGTTTCTCTTTACCCTTGTAGTGTCTTGAGTAGGATGCTTATGAAAAGTGAGTTAGAGGGTCTTGTTAATAGTTGTATTGTTGGGCGAGATGAAGTTACAGTTTCTCATCTTTATTTTGCGAATGATACAATTTCATCTCTCTGAGGGTGTTGTAGGTTTGAAGAATTTATTGTCGCTCCAATTTATTTAGCTATTTTGGGTATGAAAATTAATCTTTTAAAGTATAGTCTCACTGGTGTTAATATTGAGGATGTTCTTGTTCCATATGCTTCAATAGTTGGGTGTGAAGTTGTGTAGCTATGACATATTTAGGTGTTCTTTTTGGGGGGAACTTGAGTTCTTAGTCTTTTTGAATACTCCAGTAAAGTGAGTGGGTAGGAGGCTTGACTGTTGAAGAGGAGCCTACTTTACTTTGGGTGGGAGGATTACTTTTGTTTAGGCTTGTTTAGCGAGTATTCCTCTTTATTAGTCACTCACTTAAGCGTATTATGTGCAAGTTTTTGTGGGCTGAGGATAATGAAGATAGAAAGGACCATTTGGTTGAGTAAGATTATGCGTGTCATCTTAGAAAGGAAAGGGGGTTTAGGTCTTCGGAAACTAATTTCTAAGAACCGATCTCTAGCGAGCAAATTGCTATGGTGCTTCCCTTTCGAACTTGACTCTATTTTGCAGCAGGTGATTGGAAATAAGTATAGAATTTAGCAGAATGATGAGATGCAAATCCTTGTCTTTCTTCTGTTACTGCTTGTGTTACTTGAAAATTTATCTTCCAAGGGTACACTTGCTTTCATTTTCTTGTTCGATTATGTTAAATAAATATATGTATGAGCTGATAAAAATTGGTTTGCTTTATGGGTATTTTGACATTTGTTTCCTCTCGTATTTGGTATGTATATATATATATATATATATATATATATATTAGTTGTCTAACCTAATTGGGTTAAGGCTTCACATACTCTCGTTTCTCTGTTACGTTAAATGGTAGCAGAGCTGTAAACCCTAATTCCATCACAGTCCCAACATGATCATTCTCCTTCTCCTTTTTATTTTTTATTTATTTTTTTCAGTTCTATTTCTTTTCTTTTGTCTTCCCTTGTTCTGTTGCTGCCAACTAATAGTGTTGGCCTGTTAATGTGACTGGCCAAGGGTGCCAGTGGTCAGAAAACAATCGCTTGAGGGAGGCAAAGTCGCCAGAAAATTCGCCAGAGGTTTGAGTTGCCGGAAAAGTAGCCAGAAGTATGTTTTAGGGGCTGTTGGAGGTGTTTGGCTCATTGGAGCCAGTTTGGTGGTCGCCTGAGGCAGGATTGCAGTCTGGGCATATAAACTATGGTAGAAGAAACTGAATTTTTTTTGCCATAATATTGTTTTAGTGGCTGCTGGATTTTTTTTTTCAATCACTGGGGTTTTTTTTTTGAGTCGTGGAGCTATTTCTATAGTCACCGGAAGGAGCAGAGCACATGCAAGGTTTTAGTTGGTGATTTCCTAGGCTGCCGGATACGTGTTTATGCTTCAGGGACTTGTTTGCAAAGTTTCAGAAAGTTTAGGGTTTTTTTTTGGACTTTTCTGACCTTGAGGTAGTTTTCTGCGCTTTTGCAGTTTTGGAGCATAAGGTGATTCTGCTTGTTTTCTTTACTCTTCCATATTTGATGGCATCTAGTGACGATAAGGTTGTGTCGGAGAGAATTAGTGGGACTCATTTTACCGATAAGAAGTTAGATGGTAAGAATTATTTTCAGTGGAAGAAAATTATCAAATTGACATTGACAGGAATGGAGAAAGATGATCATTTAACTGAGGATGCACCTACCAATGCAAAACAAGCTAAAACATGGGCTGCAGATGATGCTAGAATTTTTAGTCAAATGTTAAATTAGTTAATGATGGATAGCATAAATGAACTGCTTTTGTACTTCAGCCCTTGTAACTCATGTTGAGACTGAAGGAACTATGGGACTATTTAGAAGTCTACTTTGGAAAAGATAATTTGCGGTGAATATATGACTCAAGATTTCTATCGAGCAAAACATATGGATCGAAATCTAACTCAGTTTTTTGGTGACTTTAAAAGCTTATATGAGGAGCTGAATACAATATTACTGCTCACTTCAAGTGTTACGGATATGCAAAAACAGAGGGAACCACTTGCAGTTATGATTTTCTTATTGGGATTAGGGCCGTAGTATGAAATTATTGGTTCATAGAATTTAGCTGGATCAGATATTTGCTCTCTCACGAGTATGCATGCTTGAGTTTTACGTGCATTTATAGATTCATCACCACCCTCTGTGGGAATTGATAGACCTCATGGCTCGTCCATATCAGGGTGGTCGAGGTTGGGGTAGAGGAGGTTAAGATGGTGGTCGTGGCAGTGGTAGAGGTCGAGACATTGGTCGTGAAGTTGGTAAGAGGGGGTATTGTTTGTTATCACCGTGGCGATCTGGGACATATATAGTGGAATTGCTTTAAGTTACATGTTAAGTCATCACAATTGCGGTTCGCTAATGTAGCATCACAGCCAAAACAACCTCCTTCTTTGCCATCTACTGACGGACATACTTTATTTATGTCTGATGATGCGTTTGCTCGTTATACTCAGTTTCAGATGTAACAGCCATCTAAATCTTCCACCGCTACTCTAGTACAGTCAGGTAAATCTACTGCTTTCCTCTCATCATCCTTCCGCAATTGGGTTATTGACTCGGATATGAGTACACTTTCTTCTTTTTGTCTTCCTCTTCTTTGCCTAGTGTTACTCTTGCTGTTGGATCAGCTGCTATGGTTGTAGGAAGTGGTACTGCTCATCCTACATTTTCCCTTTCATTTACGATGAAGAGGATTATTCGTAGAAGCAGTGAATCTGATGGGGTATATGTACTTGATAGGGTTGTTGCGACCATTTCATAGTCTAAAGCTTGGTCCAGTACTATGTCACCATTTCCACTTCATTGTTGGTTGGATCATCCATATTTGGCAAGCTTGAAGAAGATGTGTCCTAGTTTAGGATCTTTATCTGTTCTAAATTGCAAGTCAAGTCAATTTGCTAAACATCACCGTATGCCTTATTTACCAAGAGTTAATAAATGGTCTGCGCCCCTATTTGAGTTAGTCCATTCTGATGTTTTAGGTCCATGTCCTATAACATCTAAAGTTGGTTTCAACTATCTTGTTACTTTTGTGGAGGATTATTATCGGGTTACATGGCTTTATTTTATAAAAAATAGATCTGAACTGTTTTCTAAAATTTCTGCATTTTGTGCTAAAATTCAAACTCAGTTTAACTGTTCAATCCGTGTATTGCGTAGTAATAATGCAAAGTAGTATTTTTCTACTCCTTTCTCTTCATTTATGACTCAAAAGGGAATGATTCAATCTTCTTGCATTGACACACCTCAACAAAATGGTGTGATTGAGAGAAAGAACCGATAGTTAATGGAAGTAGCACGAGTTGTTCTTTTTCAGATGAAATTCCCCAAAACCTTTTGGGCCGATG
Organism: Panax ginseng; assembly: GCA_020205605.1. NCBI lineage: Eukaryota > Viridiplantae > Streptophyta > Magnoliopsida > Apiales > Araliaceae > Panax > Panax ginseng. The sequence goes on from CM035137.1 coordinate 161,460,051, forward strand.
TCGTGTCCACTGCTTGTTATCTCATTAACCGAATGCCTTCTCCCATTATTAATGATAAAGTGTCTCACTTTATTTTATATCCATCTCAGTCATTATTCTCCCTTACTTCACGAGTTTTTGGGTGCACGTGCTTTGTTCACGATGTACGACCACATGTTTCTAAGTTAGATTTAAAGTCCCTTAAATATGTACTCTTGAGATATTCCAGTCAACAAAAATGGTTACCGGTGTTTTTCTTTTGACTTAGGTTGGCATATTGTGCCAGGACGTTACATTCTTTGAATTTGATACTTTCTTTTGCGAGTCCTTTTCTCCTTTTCCTTCAGTGAGTCGAAGGATGATTTCTTAGTGTATAGAATGCGTTCCTATGTGCTTGTTAATAAACCTCCTCCCCGTCTACCAATCACTCACTTATATGCTCACAAGCCAAGGTTTGCTACAACATCACCTGTTAATCTTCAAGATTCACATTCTCTACCTGGTCCTCCGTCGCCAAATCCCATTCTTGATCTTTCCATTGCCTTGTGTAAAGATACTCGTAGTTGTACTTCCCATCCTTTTGCTTCGTATGTATCTTATGCTGGTATATCCTCTTCTTTGCGCTTGTTTGTTTCCTCTGTTAATTCAATTACAATTCCTAGGCCAATTCCCATACCGGATGGAGGACAACTATGGCGGAAGAGATGATGGCACTTGAGCAAAATCAAACTTGGGACTTGGTTAACTTGCCCGTTGGTAAGCAGGTGATTGGTTCTAAATTGGTGTTATCTGTGAAAGTTTATCCTGATGGTTCCATTTCTTGCCTTAAAGCCTGTTTAGTGGCCAAGGGTTATGCACAGATGTATGGTATTGATTATTCTGTTACTTTCTCTCCTGTTGTCAAACTTAGTTTTGTTTGCTTATTTATTTCTTTGGCTGCATCTAACCACTGGCCTCTTCATCAGTTAGATATCAAAAATGCGTTTCTTCACGGTGCTTTGCAGGAAGAGGTTTATTATGGAGCAACCACCTGAGTTTGTTGCTCAAGGGGAGTATGAAAAAGTATGCAAATTGAGGAAGTCATTTTATGGACTTAAATAGTCTCCTAGGGCATGGTTTGGTCAGCTCAGTACTTTAAAGAAGTGGGTTTGATTACTTTGTCTTCTTTAAGCATTCCAATAATGGTTGTATTGTGCTAGTGGTGTATGTTGATGATATTGTTATTACATGAAGTGATGTAGAAGGGATGATAGCTTGAAATCCTTCATAGGACTAAGTTTCAGACTAAAGATTTGGGTACTCTGAAATATTTTTTGGGGATTGAAATGGTTCTGTCCAAGAAGGATATCTTTCTTTCTCAAAGAATGTACTAGATTTACTTAAAGATACTGGAATGTTGGGGGCTAAGCCTTGTGATACGCCGATGGATCCTAAATGTGAGCTATTAGCAAAGGCCGAGAAATATAGAAGATTGGTTGGAAAGCTGAATTTTTTAATGGTAACTCGGCCAGACATTTCTTTTGCAGTTGGTATGGTGAACCAATTTATGTCTTCTCCTAAAGATACTCAATTGGGCTCTTGTTCGTATATTGAGATATCTCAAGGGTGCTCCAGGATGAGGGATATGGTATAGAAATTATGGACATGTTTGAATTGAGGGATTCTCAGATGCAGATTGCATATTTGTGGTAGGTAATTTGATATGTTGGAGGAGTAAGAAGCATGAGTGTGGTAGCTTGTTCTATTGTTGAAGCTAAATATATGAATATAGGGCTATGGCACGATCCACTTGTGAGCTTATGTGGGTACATCATCTTCTAACTGAAATTGGTTTTGGAGGTCTTCGCCTATGCAACTGTGGTGTGATAATGAAGCAGCCATGCATATAGCTTCAAACACAGTTTTCATGAGAGGACCAAGCATGTTGAGGTTGATTGTCACTTTGTTTGCGAGAAGATACAATTACTCATTGTTACTAATCTTGTTAGGACTGCTGAACAATTAGCCGATATTTTCACAAATGCTCTTGGTGGGGGATGAAGTTGGGCATGATTAATATATATGCTCCAACTTGTGGGGGAGTGTTAAATAAATATATGTATTTGCTAATTAAAATGGTTTTACTTTAGGGGTATTTATGACATTTGTTTCCTCTCTTATTTGTATATATATTAGTTGTCTAACCTAATTGTGTTAAGATTTAACATACTCTTGTTTCTCTGTTACATTATAGACTCCAAGTTGGTTATGGCATGAATATTCGCTTTTTTGGAGGATATTTGGATTGGGGATGTTCCTCTTTCATTAGTTTTTGCTGTCATACCTCTCATTTTAACATAATTCTCCCATTTCTAATTATACTTGGAGGGAGATTCAGTATCTAGAGATTTTCATTTTTTTTCTTAATTTAAATGATTGGGAAAGGAATCTGTTTATTTATTCAACTTCTTAGGTTTGCTTTTTTTTCTCAATCTTGGATTGGCGGGTTTGGTGTTTTGATCCTTCGGAGATCTTCTTATGTCGTTCTTTTTTCACTTACTTATCGTCCAGTTCGATATTTTCCTATAGCCTCTTATATTTGGAAATCAAAGGCTCCCTAAAAAATTAAGACTTTTATGTGCCCTTAACTCTTGGTCGGCTCAACACCAATGATATGTGTTAGAGGCAAGGTCTTACAAATCTTTATCTTCAAATATGTTCGTGTTATGTGTCTGCAGGATAGTGAGTCTCATTCTCATTTATTTTTTCACTGTATGATGGCTTTATAGTTGTGGTGTTGTTTGTTTAGCGTGATGGGTGAAAGTTGAATACCTCCCTCTTCGATGGAAGATCTTTTACTATGCAAATTCAGGGGTTTTCGCCATATGAGTAATAGGAGGATTGTTTGGAGATGTGCTTGTTTTGCTATTTTGTGGGGAATTTGGATCGAAGCAAATGCTAGAATTTTTTGTGGTTTAACGATGAATACTGATTTGCTATGAAATAGAGCGTCTTTCTTTGCTTCTCTTTGGACTCATGCATTGGGTGCTTTTGGAGAAATTTCTTTGTCCGATCTTCATAGAGATTGGCAGGCGGTGTTTCTCTTTGTTTTCTTTTATTTTCTTTTTTGAGAGGACTTCTTGTCCTCCTCATGCCTTGCAACCTCCACTTCAGATCAATAAAATCTTCTTTTATCAAAAGAAAAAGAAAAAAGGAGAGTATAATTTGTAGGAGGGGGAACTAACAAGACCTGTGCATTTATTAGAATTCATTCAGAATTCTTCTTATTCCCTTTTCTTGTAATTTGGTCTCGATTAAGCTGGGACTGAATTTGATTCCTTGTCACCATAAAAAGTAACTCTCTTCTAGAGTCTTTATTTTCTTCTACTCCATTATTCACACTAGGTCTGTCTTAGATTACGTAATGTATTTTTACTTGTAGATGCATAATGAATAAAACTGGCATAACTTCGGTCATGTTGAGCTATGTTTAAAATGGATAATATAGTTAGATAATGGTATAAAACATTATATTACTTGTAGATGTTGCATGGAAGAAATCTCTTGATAGAATGAAACTTGATTTTGGAGTTTATCGTGAGAATCATATCCTCACCACTAATGAGCTGGAAAGGGTATTTAATACACCAACTAATTTTGACACACATGTACACACTCGTATGTTTATTGCACTGATTTCCATTGTTAATGCCATTTCCATGTAAACAGTCTAGCAAACCACATCTCATACTCGCTTTGCCTTGCCCTTCTTCATGTTAAAGCCTTGATAACTCAATCAACAACTCCTAAACTCAAAATTGATTTCATAATCCATGTATATGGTGCATTGAAAGGGAATTCTTTGTTCTAGAGAAAGCTAGGACTAGAATTAAGCTACCAGTCAATTTTTCCTTGCTAGTGATTCAGGTGAGTAGGAAGAATTTTGATAATGAAACTATTGTGGCCAAGTATTCCTTTTTGTTTCACTACGTCAGACCTGTAACTTTTGTATAATTACAATTCTTTATTGATTAGTTTTCACCAAAACAATATGACTGGACACATTCATCATCTAACATTTTAGTTCAGAAAGATCGCTTAAGCTTGAATATTTGCTTTTCATGAAGGAAGGAGATTCCAGGAGATGAAACCGTGCAAAGACTTTTGCTCTATGCCAGTGCTGATCATGTTTTACATAAGGTATGGAATTTAGTGATAATTCATTTAATGAAGGGTCTTGTTTGGTACCAGAAGATTCTCTTATGTAATCTTGACTATGCTTTTGGAGTGCAAAAGAAGAAATTCAGATTTCATAACCCTTTCTATTGGAGAAAGTATGATATTATTTGAGTTTTATATTCTTTTCCTTTGTGATATGGCAATTTAAATGAGCATTTAAATATCTCCACAAGTCTGAAAAGTTAATATTTAAGAGTAAAGTTTCAATAATAAACCTTTAATAGTTTTTACTGGTATTCCTATCAATATACTGTGATATCATATAGTTGTGGATTCTCCTTTGTATTAAACTTCTTAAGTGATCAGAATTTGTTGTTTATTCCAATCTTAGACTTGCTTTTTTGATCATATGTACTATTGCCTTACTCTTAGAAGTTGCAAATAATAATCTTACAAGGGAAAGAAAAGGACTATTTTCTATAGACATCTGATTTCTAATTTTTCTTTTCTATTAGTGATTACTATAATCATTTCCTAGATAGTCATGTGAGTATTAAGAGTTTGTTTTGGCTGGAGTATTTAAGGATTGTTATCTGCTGTAGCCGACAGTTTTTGGATTGGTTAATAATATTATATTTCCAAGTCTGCATTGCAGCCTTTCTTCTCTCCTTTCCGAGCTTTGAGTTTAGGGTTGATAGCTAATCAATCAGCTTTGCCTGTCTGATTTCTCCTCAAAGTTTCCATCTTCCTTTCATAGTTGGATTGCATTTTACTCCTCTTTCCCAGTTATATGTTGCAAAACAGTTTTGTAGATTTTAATATTTTATCAGCTGCCTGTAGCTCTTCTCTCTCACGTTTTCCCTTTTGTCGTATGTATTTCATCTACCTAATTCTGTTGTTATAACAAAGTTATAATTCTAAGTTTCTAACCAACTTATTTTTTATAAAAAAAATCATATCTACTCTTGGAATCTGTTAAGACCTTCAGTGGTCTTAACACAAACACCGGTCTTTCTTAGAAGAGTGATGAGGCTTAGAATGAGAATTAGAGAACAAATTGATAGATTAGATAAGACTAGACGGATTTTGAGGTGAGAATAAAATGGATTTAGATGAGAAAAGCAAGAGGAAGAAGGAGATGTTAGAGAGCCTCCAATAATGAACCCTTTCTCATTTTCATTTCATTAAATTACATAAGACTATCTCCACTAACTCAAGGCTTACATTAGAATATTAACTATCATGCACCAAGGACTACACTACACCTACTGATTACATGAATTCTCCGAGTAGAATGTACTTAGCAACTAACTCTTATTTATTATTAGAATTGCTTGAAGACCCCTGGCCTAACAGATACTCCCCTTCAAAATGGTCCATGTCCTAATGAACCTCAACCTATTGTTCCTCCTGGATCAAAAGTTAAGATTTTTAGAAATTATCATAGGTCCACAGGTCCAGCCAAGTGTCATAAAAATTGACCTCAAGAAAGCCTTTGATTCTGTTAGATGGGAGTTCTTATTCGATTGTCTCTCTATCTTCAAATTCCCTCCCTTGTTCATCTCATGGATTTAATCTTGTGTATCAACTGCTATGTTTTCTGTTAAAGTCAATGGGTCTCTCTGTGGCCTACTTTCAAGGAGCAAAAGGGTTGAGGCGGTGACCCTATTTCCCCGTATCTCTTTGTGCTTGTGATGGAGGTTCTGGCACAAATTCTCCAGAAAGGTTCTCGCAATCCTGACTTTAAATTCCATTGGAGGACAAAACAGTGTGATATGACCCACATGTGCTTTGCTGATGATTTGTTAGTCTTCTGTTCAAATCATTAAGGATGGCTTGAACGTCTTTTCTCTTATCTGGTCTCTCTCCTAATCCTTCAAAAAGCCTTTGTTTTTTGTCTAATGTGCTTCCGCACCATCGGGAACAAATTTTCCAATCACTGGGGTTTCCTATTGGTCAGCTTCCTATTAAATTCCTTGGGGTGCCTTTAATCTCTTCAAAACTATCTAGGCAGGATTGAATCTCCATCATCCACGCAATCACCTCTAGAGTTAGCTCTTGGACCAACATCTCCTTGTTTTATAGTAGAAGATTGCAGTTGATAAAGTCTGTTCTCTTCTCTATACAATCTTACTGGTCCACACACTTCGTTCTCCCTGAGGCCATCACGAAGGAAATTCAGCAAATTCTGTGTAGGTTCCTATGGAAAGGAGCATCTCTTTCCAAACATGGAGCTAAGTTTGCATGGAATCATATTGCCTTGCCAGTCTCCGAAGGTGGTCTATGCCTCAAACAGATTGAGGATTGGAACAAGGCTCTTATCACCTTAGATTTATGGAATGTTATTCAGTTTAGGCCCAATTCTATGTGGGCTATTTGGATTCGGAATGTTGTTCTTAAGGACAAGTTCTTTTGGCAAATCCCTGTCCCTACTGATTGCTCCTGGATCTGGCAGAAGGTTCTTCAATTGAGAACTATTGCTAGACCCCATATTTCTTATAAAATTGGGAATGGTAGCAGCATTAGCTTATGGTTTGATCCTTGGTCTCCGGGCTTGCCATTTACCTCCACTCATGATCCCATTATCATTCACTCTGGTCTTGGTATGAAGGCTACCTTGAAAGACATTATTGTTGTTTCCAGATGGTCCCTGCCTGCTTCCAATTCTCGTGTTGTTGCTCGATGGCGAGATCACTTTTATTATTCTAGGACTTTCAACTCCAATGCACAGGACTCTATGCTTTGGAATAATTGTTTCTTCAGAAAACTCAAAGCTTCTCAAATCTGGAAGTCCATTAGACAAACTGCTGCAAAAGTTAACTGCCATAAACTTGTCTGGCATAAGATGAATGTTCCCCGATTCTCTTTGTTCACTTGGCTTGCAATGCACAGGAGACTGAATACTGCTGACAATCTGACCAATTATGGGATGCAGGTTAATTCTATTTGCCACCTTTGCAACCAGCTTCATGAGACCTTTGATCATCTCTTATTTGATTGTTCCTATTCTGCTGCTGTCCTATCCAAAGTCTTTGCTTATGGTGGCTGGTATAAACTTCCCAACCATTCTTAGCACCATAACTCGTTTGATCAGTAATTTGCCGGGGCTGAAGATTTTTAAGCTTATGCAATCTTTATGCCTCAATGTTACTATTTACAAACTCTGGCATGAAAGGAACTCACACTTTCATAGCCAAGGCTCTATCACAAGCAGTGTTCTAAAAATCCCCGCTTAGGCCCCGCCTAGGCCCCCTTGGCATCTCACCTAGGCGTTAGGCCCCCTAGCGCCTCATTTAGGCCCAAGGCGGCAAAAAAATCCCAATTAGGCGGTGCCTAGGTGGGATCTAGGCGAGATTTTTTTTTATTTTAATAACTATCCAAATTAAATCTTGATATATTTATTTTTTCTAATGATTTACCATATTCATAATATAGGTTGTAGTATATCAAATCACAACAAGAAGTGAACAATATGAAATCAAAATGGATAATTTTATTATAGTTGTAATTTTTTGAACTTGTACCAACTTCAAATTATATAAATGATGTAAATTTGTAATATTTAGTTTAATTCAATATAATTCTTAAATTTATGTTTAGTTTCTTAAGTTTTAATATTGAATTAAAATTTTGAAATTTGAAATTTTATTATTTAATAGCAATCTTGTTTATGAATAAAACTAATACGTTAAAAATATGTTTGAATTTTGAACAATTGCATGTTTGTGTTTGAATGTTGACACTAGTAATATGAATGTTTTTGAATTTTAAGCAAAGAACTTTATTATCTTTATTATAGATTGTTTTGCTTTATATTATTGTTTTGTTTGGATAAATGTAAGATAAAATATTAAAATTGGTTTAAAATAAAAAATTCCGCTTAGGCCCCGCCTAGGGGCTAGGCCCCTCTGGCCGCCTGCCTCCCGCCTAGCTCCTTTAAGAACATTGATCCCAAGTGATATCCTCTCTAATGAAATCCTAATGTTCATCTTCCATCTATTTTTGTAGACTTGCATCTTTACATTCACGTCTCCTACCCTGGAAACTGTAATTGGCCTTAGGCTCTCTGTGTACTTTAGTATGACCATCATTTTGGTATGTCTCCATGATGCTTAAGCTATAGTGCTTATGGGGTATGCCCATGTGCATTTGTAATTAAATTCTCTTTTCAATGCATTTTAAATTTAGAAAAAAGAAAAAGTAAGTGTTGGAAACTTGCCAATTCAACCCTTGCACAACAAAGCTTCTTCACATTCACAATGAAGGATTCTGTCTCAAAATCTTCACTAGCAATGGCTTGACTCTGTTGTGAAATATTGTTTAATGTCATGTCCAAAGACATAGGCATAAAAATTAGTTTTACAACTGGGTGCAACTCTTGATCTCCTGTTGACCAATCACCCCTTCTATTTTCTTGTTTTGAGTTCAGATTTATTGAATAGTTTCCCTGGACTGCTATGATAGTACTTTTCTCACCAACCTGCACCTTCATCCATGGAAATTTGTTCCTCTTTTTGGACTCTCTCCAAGCTTCATGACCTCAAATTGGTACAACTTGAAACTCTTCCTTAGGAACATCTTGAAATTCAACATAAGCTCTTAATTTAGTCCGATTGCGCACCATCCTTGGTCCCTTTTAAAGGTCAATCATCATGAAACTGGAGCAACGTATTGGAAATAATAGATCTATATCACTTATCATGAAAAAACCCTTTCCTCTTTAGTTTTCCACTTATTAAAGTATTTAGATTTAGAAGGACCATGATTGTGTAGGTTGACCCAACCTCCCACTTGCTGGATGGCTTTAAGGGATATAATTCATCCATAGGCATCCCCCTCCCGCGTTTTTGACCAGTAGGCCAACAACCACAAGAATGAAAAGGGCAAAACTAATGAAATACCCACTGTAGTTGGCACGTTTTACTGATAACACCATTAAACTTTTATTTTTTCAAATTATCCCACTAAACTAATTATAATTTTGAAATTGGGTCATTCCATTAAAAAAAATAAATGAACTTTAATTTTTTATCGACAAAACTAATGAATTACCCACTGTAGTTGGCACGTTTTACTGATTACACCATTGAACTTTTAATTTTTCAAATTACATCATTAAACTAATTAATATTTTGAAATTGGGTCATTCTGTTACAGATCTCACAAATGTTAAATCGTTTCAGTTTTTATCCTACGTGGACGTGAAAAAGAAAAAAGAAAATAAATAAATTTGATTTATTTCCTCTCTTCCTTCCTCTCATCTCTCTTCTTCCAAATCAAATAGATCTGCGTATTTTCTCTCTTTAAAATCTATGAAAATTTCTAGATCTGAATACCCAAAACATTGAATTGAGCTTCAAAGTTCATCATTAGATATAACAATGGAGTCTGAATCCCCAACAACAACAACAGATGAAGTAAATGGTGTTGCAGTAAGTTTCCTTCCTCACCTCCGACTATCAGCAGCCTTATGTCTCTGAAGTCTTTTCATTCACTCTTGATCGTCTCCACAAGGTCCACTTATTCCCCAATCTCTCTTTATATATTTGTGTGTGTGTGTGTATATATACATGTGGAAGTAATATTTGATTAAATTGATTTTGTTGGGATTGCATTTATGATTTGATAGGAGTCCGAGTTTTTATGGATGGACGCGAAGATAATTCAGAGGTAGATGCAAAATGTTGTTGGAAAAGCGTTTTCATTTTTACTGCTGATGCATTGCTTTTCATTCGCGAGGAAGTTTTTTCTATTGATAAACATCTGAGATTAGAGTACTCAAAATATTTTGATTTTTTAGCTTTCACTTTCAAGTTTTTAATTATTTTTTGCCACAAGTAATATTTTTTATTTTTGAATTTTTTTTCCAGAACCACATAGATAAAAAATTAATGTCTGCTTAATTTTTTAACAGAATGACCTAATTTCAAAATATTATTTAGTTTAATGGGGTAATTTGAAAAATTAAAAGTAAAATGGTGTAATCAGTAAAACGTGCCAACTACAGTGGGTAATTAATTAGTTTTGTCAATAAAAAATTAACGTCCGTTTATTTTTTTTTTAACGGAATGATTCAATTTCAAAATAATAATTAGTTTAGTGGGGTAATTTGAAAAATTAATAGTTCAATGGTGTAATCAGTAAAATCTGCCAACTACAGTGGGTATTTCATTAGTTTTGCCAAATGAAAAGGGACACTTTTACTGATTGCTATGGGGTGGATGGTATCTCTTGACCTTGTTGGGAATATCCGGCCCATATAAGTTTATCTGAAATCACATCTTGACCCAAAAGATTAACCTAATAGGTCTATGATCCATTAGAACATATATGTTCTTAATCTTTCTCCTTGTGTTTCGATGTGGGACTTTATTATCACGTGGTACCTCAACAATCTCCTCCCTAACACGTGATCTCTCCATCCACATCGACAACAAGCTCCCCCTTGAACTTTGACCACACTCTTTTTGAGCATTAGCCCATACGAGCCACCTTCTTCATTGCTTCCCCTTGAACTTTAACTATACTCTTTTGAGCATTAATCCATACGAGCCACTCTCTTCAATATCTCTTGTTTGATCCACCAAGAGCCTCTGCCAAGCCCATCAAGTCTTCCTGTCTGACAAACTTATCTCTCAATATCTCTTGTTTGATCCACCAAGAGCCTCGCTAAGAAGAGTCCACCACTTTACTCAAAGAGTACATAATCCACAAATATTCATAATTCATTGAGCCTAGTCCACCAAGAGCCTCTGCGAGAAGAGTCCACCAGTTGCTTAATTTTCATCCATCATGCGCAGTCCATACCATATCCATGACCCAAGCCCATAGCCATGGCTCTAATACCGGTTGTTGGGACCATATATGCTCATCTGAAACTACATCTTGACCCAAAAGATTAACCTATTAGGTCTATAGTCCATTAAAGCATATATGTCTTTAATCTTTCATTCTTTCTACTTGTGTTTCGATGTGAGACTTTACTATCACGCGGTACCTTAACAGACCTAAGAATTTAGAAAAATCTGCATCAACTTCAGGTTCGTCACTAATAATTACAGCAGATTTCTATCCTACACCAGTCTAACCTTTCAGCGAACAGAAATCACCTTTCAGCAAACAGAAATCAGCAGCAGCCTAGTCTTGTGCTGGGATTTAGTTTTTACTCAACACTATCTGGGTTTCTTATCTTATTCTCACTCTTGTCAGTTGACTGAAGATGGCAATAATAACAATAATTACAAGTTCTATACTAAAGGCAACATAGTAAATTGGCTCTACTTTTAAGTTCACTATTTTGTGGACCCCTTAATAATTTTTTCTTGGAGGATGACATATTTGCCGTAATAAAACTTATGAGCCTGGAGAGTTTCATTTTGCATCTTTGTATTTGTGAATATTGAGTTGATAGCTAACAACTTTTTATCTGTTATATAATAGGAGTATAATTTTATTTTATCTTTCAAGCCTCGTATGTACTGCTAGATGTCCCTTAAAGTCTCCAAAAACTTCCAGGTTTTGCTTTGGGAAAAGGCAGAAGTTGAATTGGATAGACTGAAGTTGAGGCTTTCACAATTATATAATGGCAATCTTCTCAAAGTAAGCTCTTGCTTGAGATATTCTGTGTTCTATGGGTGTTATGTTTGTTTCTTAACTGCTATAATAAATAGTGCTTTCCATTTTATTCAGCTTTCGGAACCTATGGACGGACTGAAAGAATGGTTAACTGCAGTATGTACTGCACGGATTCCTTGTGCTGTTGTTTCAAGTCTTGGTAGAAGAAAGATGGTCGAAGTATTAGAGCGGATGGGACTCAACAATTATTTCCAGGTTGATGAAATATTTTTTTCTTTTTTCTTTCTTAAATCCTTAAATGGCTTGCACAAATTTTCCTACATGAATAACTACAGAAATAGCAATGTAAGGATTGCATTCTGGCTTTCAGCTCTGATGTGTAGATTATGCACATGAGAAAATACTACTTTAATTTCATGGAATCATGCAGCAATTTTTGCTAAAAGGCAGCAGAAGTTCATTGCAGGGTTAACAGGAATACCTATATCCGTCAGATTTCCAAATGTATTCTGCTTCTGCTTCTGCTTCTGCTTGAACTAGTATATATTGAAAGTGATGCATTCTGCTTCTGCTTGCAACGTCATCTATCGGAAGTGATGCTTTTTGCTTCTGCCTACAGTGTACTTTTAAGTATTTCATGTCAATCAGACATAATATGCATGCATGAAAGGAGGGAATGTGATGAACTATGCCACCTTATATGTGATGCTTAATAGTCTTTAGTGAATTTGCTAGACTAAATGTGATATTCCAAAAGTATATACTAGATTTCTGTAGTTCTCGCATCCAAATGCATAAAAATATGCACTAAGCTGACCATTTTGTTGGAGTTGCAGGCAATTGTGACAGAGGAAGATGGCATGGAGTCGATGGCTCATAGATTTCTTTCTGCAGCGGTGAAGGTATGATTACATAACCATAAAATGGACTGAATCTTTCCACTTTTGAATATCAGAGGGAAGAAACAGTTGGCAGCCCATTAGGTTGCACATAAGTATTAATTTTTTTGATGCATTTTGAATTGGTAAATTGATAGTGACTGAATTTGTGAATGGGCCAATTATGATGGATTGTTTGGTTGTCCTTGCCATAAATACAATCTAGATTGCTAGAACAGGGTTAGAAATCTCCAGATTCACATACAGGTAATAGTTAGCTTAAGAAATCACAACAAATGATTCATATGAGTAAATAACAAAACCTCATTGAAAGTCTGAAATGCTAAAAACAAGTTGAAGAGGAAGAAGAAAGTTATGAAGAATACCTTGGGACAAGAAAAAAAAACCCAACTAGAAGAAGATATCACTAAATATACATCTAAAATTAGGTTATTTCATTGTTCAGTTAAAAGCCCTTAATTTAAGGTTTTATTGAATAAGTTGAAATTAGAACATTCATGAATCAGTTTTTCCAACCAAACACTAGTAGCTACAATTTTTATGAATGGATTAGGCATAAATTCCCCACTTCACAAATCTTAGGACAACTCATTTGGTCCTAAATATATCTTTTTCTGCAGTTGTGAAGGTTTGGTTTTTTATAGCCATAGACACTAATAACATTTCCCTTTTTAAATATTAGTTAAAGGGAAGAAACAGTTAAATATATGCTGAAACTAATACTTGATTGCACTTCTTTGAAAATGAATCAGGTTCTATTATAGCTTCATTTTTAGATGTTAACTTAATTGTGTAAGCATTCTGGAAGAGATGTTTAATCATAACCAAGCAGCGCCAAAATTGCATTTTGGAGTGATTTGTTTACATGAATTCTTTGACCTATTCTCTGAAAACTTTGGCAGTTGGATCGAAAACCATCCATGTGTGTTGTGTTTGAGGATGACCCTAGAGGCATTACTGCTGCTCACAACTGCACAATGATGGCCACAGCATTAATTGGTGCTCACCCAGCGTAAGTTTCACAGTTTTACTATGTCATTGAGATGATATGCTTGAAAGTAAATTTGGAGGGAATCTATTATATGCTTCATAATTAATTCAGTGATTGATGTGTAAGTTGAAACATGCAGGTATGATCTGGTGCAGGCTGACCTTGCGGTTGCAAGCTTTAACGAGCTTTCAGTGATCAACCTCAGGCGATTGTTTGCCAATAAGGGTTCCACTTTCATGGACCTCCAAAAACAAATAATAGAAAAAAGTTCTCAAAGGAGGAGGCTTGGGGTTGACACCATTTTCTGATCCATATCCATTTTGCTTCCCCCAACCGCCCAAAAAAGTTAAATTGTGAAGTCGTAGACTAGTATTTTGTTTTACATTTTTTATATGCTATATCGAATGACTGCTGTGAGATGAGTAAAATTCTGAAGTTTGTATGATTAGTAAATAAAACCTACATTTATGATTTATGTGATAAGAGTTTATACGCCATAACAAATCGTAATTAGTTTAGAGCCGTTGCTCTTTGTTGTAATTTTACAGCTGGACTATTTGGAAATAAAATAATTATCTGCCTTTGTTTTTCTCTTTTGTCGGGAAGATGCATATTAGATTAAACGTTTCCTCTCTTCTTGAGAAGATAAATATTAGATTAAAGGTCTGCTGATGAGTTTGCGTTCCTAGCCACAACAGAAGGTTATCAATAGTATGGAACATTTATGTTAGGATTGACTCATATTTTAGTGAGCTTGATCCATGACTACTATGACATGATAACTAATGTTATGGGTTTTATGGGTTTAAGCTCGTGTTATACTAATATATATGGTTCTCTAGTTATTATAAAAAAAATATTATTATTTGGTGTGGATTATTGTAGAGTGTGTGAGATATGAATACATCAAACAAGTAAGATTATTCATAATTTGGTGAATCTAGATAAATTGTGTGTTCTTGTTTTTCTGTTCTATCTATTTTCTGTGTTCTTGTTTTATGTAAAAATGTAATTGTCGTAACAGAAAGAAAGAAATGAAAAAACCAAACATACATGAATTTGAAGTATAAGATTAAGTTTGACTTTTAAAATTTAAGATTATTGTGATCATTTAATTTATAAAAGCAATAAATGTTTTTATTATTAGTAATTTAAAGTTTTCACGTTCACTACTAATAGTAGCGGACACTAATTGTTTTTTTTACCGTCAGCTATTATTAGTGACGGACATCGATTTTAAGTTTATAATTCTGACCCTTATATTCAATCTATTTATCGGCTTTAAATCATTGATGATTCAATTCGAAAAGAAAGAAATATTTCTTTTTTTTGTATGATGATCAAGTGTAGTCTTTATTGTAAAACTTTATTCCAAAAATGATGTTGAAATAGGAAACCTGTTTGATTTTAAATTTTTTGAATGATTTCTTATGAATTGAATTTTTGGTATTCAAAGAAGTATGAGATGAGTCAATCTCTTCTATGAGTCACTTGAAGATACATGGTTGAAAAGAATTCATTTATTCGTGTTATTTATGTTAGTTATGTTATTTCTATTAGTTTGTTTGTTTATAAAAAAAGTTGCATTTATACAATAAAAGGTGGGGTCTTGCTAAGATTTCTTCAGAAAAATCTTTACCAACTATGTATAGAAGAAAAAAAGTATAGATTAATATGTCTATGTACCGACTGAACCAATGAGTATTCATGATTCCATAATTGAATCAATTTCATACTAGCTCTAAATTAGAGGAATGTTATGATAAAACTTCATTTGAAACGATGTGGTAGAAAGCAACGTGCGACTTGAAGAACACGATCTGGTGTGGATTCTTATTTTTAAATCCGCCATTTTATATAGGAATGAAGGTGCTCTTGGCCCGACATCGTTTGTTCTATTCCACTAGAACCCCTCTTTTTGTTGGGTTGTAATGTAAATAATACATGATGGAGCTCGAGTAGTAAAGTATTGATTCAACTTTCAGAAGGCAAGGATCTAGGGTTAATGTCAATTAATAAATTGGAACAACTTCGTAAATATATCATTAATATAGAAATCGAAATGATCCGATTTAGGCAAATTTTTAATTCAAAAGGAAATTTTATTGAAATTGATAAAACTCTTTTGATTCAAAGTGTATCGCATGGAATCAACCATTCATATGATTCTTTGATAGAAAGAAATCACAAAATGGGTATAATGCTGCCATTTTGTTGGAAAGATTAAAAAGCACTGAAGTAATGTCTAAACACAATGATTTAAAACAAAGAAAAAGGATCCCAAAACAAGGAAACTCCATTTCCATTGTCTCAATAACCGGGATCAGACTAAAGAATCCAAATTCAAATAGACGATTGTATTTTAAACGAGATAAACAAAAGGGGGGTTAAAGACCATTCAATAAATGAAATAAATTTTTTAAAGATTTGATTTTCTTTTGAGCTATTTGAGAATTATCCAACTTGAGTTACAAGTACAAATGATTTTTTTTTACCAGGAAGAACGAAGAAAAAATGAGTGAAATCCTAGTCTAATTGCTTTTATCAACCATTTTGTCATTCATTAGAATTATATACATAGACAAAATCTCGAATCATTTTTTCTCGAGCCGTATGGGGAGAAAACTTCATATACGTTTCTAGGGGGGTCTTGTTCATTTACTTACATCTATCCCAATGAGCCGTCTATCAAATCGTTGAAATAGATGTTCGATCCAGAAGAGAAGGAAGAGGTCTTCAGAAAGGGGGGTTTTAGGATCAGATAAAGAATCAAAGTTGTTTAACTGTTCCCGCTATTCTATATTTCCTTGAAAAGGGCGATCAGCCGACAGGAAATGTTCGGGATATTTTAAAGAAGGTGGAGGTTTTTCAGTAACTTTGCCCTAATCAAAATCAAAAGAAATTCAATTAAGGAAATAAAAAAGGGGGCAGTGATTCGTATAAAATTTTGAATAACTTTTCTATACTTTATTTTTTATTTCCCCTCTTTTTGCGCTATATTCGTATCTATTTCTCATTGTTTCTATAGAATCTAATATTTTATAACGACATAACCCCAGTTGGTTGATCCTAGAAATGTAAAATTCTGGCATTTTTGAATAGAAAGGGGCTGAGTTTGCGTTGACCGAAAAAAATGGGCTCAATACCCAAATATCAAAAAAGTTCAGTGGTCGACTTTGCATTTATCCCTGTCAGAACTCTACTAACACGTAATAAACAAGGAATAAATTTTTTTTATTCTACTTATTATTGATTGAATAAATCTAAATCTGAATTTTTTTCTTCTAATTCTTCCTTATTTATTCCCCCATCTAAACTTTTTTGCATCTAGGTAGTGCCAATCCAACACAAGTCCTTTTTTAAATATTAATATTATTGAAATTGAATTTTTTTTATTTTTTCTATTGTATTCTTTTCTCAACACTTATATTGACAACAAGGTATGGAACAAATATAATAATTATCTTGATTAGCGGATCGATTTATTTCCGTGTCATAAGTTTGATTTTTAAATGATGGGTTCGTTGGATTTGCTTTGATATATATATATATATATATATATATATATATATATATATATAACCTCTCCCGACTTCATTCTTAGAAAGAAAAACCTCGCCCAATTGAAGAAAGATAAAATGTCTAACATTTAAGAATCTTCTAAAGTGAGATAGAATAGAAAAAAGAAAGAATAGATCATTGAACATTTAGACTCTATTTTTTAGTTTAAAATGAATGAAAAAGAAAAGAAAAGAACGAAATAAACTTTTTGTCTCTTGTAGTTAAATAATTTTATATGCGGGCGTGTCAGAATTTACTGAACTCAATGTAAGAAAGTATTTATCTAACTAGTAAAATACTATTCAGTTAACACTGTCTTTCAAAGGAAACTACATGCTTCTCTATGGGTCTTTTTAGCCTTTTGACCAAGGACTTTAATGTACTTGGTTTTATAGATAATTGACTCTAGTTATTTACTCGTTGATTTATGGTTAGAATTAAACTACACTATAAATAGCAAGTTAAACTATTATCAGTTAGGTTATCTCAAGTTGTTGATTTTATTGTTAAATGCAGTTAAACATGGAAATCAAACAAGATAACAAAGAGATGTGATAAATACAAGGGTTAACCTCTTTGTTAGTCCCAAATTATAGTTGTTTTTCACGTTTAGTCCTCAAATTATTTTTTCAAGTATTTCGTCCTCAGACTTGCAGGTTACTTCTGTAATATTTGTCCAACTTTATAAAAATATGACAATTAAAGGGTACTAAATATGAAAACAACTATTCATTGAGGACTAAACGTGAACAACATTCACGGTTTGGGGACTAAACATGAAAATATATATTATATTTTGGGGACTAAATGTGAAAAAGATACTATATTTTGGGGACTATCATGAAAGAAATATATAGTTTAAGGACGAATATGTGAAAAAATAGTTAGGGGACTAAACTTTAAAAAAACTATAATTTGGGGACTAATGAAGAGATTATTCTTAAATACAATTAAAAACAAGTTAAACTAACATATCACTTAACCTACAAATATCAATTCTACACATACATAGATGCATGCAAGAATTTCAATTGCTAGAGACGGATAGTTAAGTAAAAACCTGTAAACAATCGTTGGATATGTTGTAGATACAACTAATATTGAAACTGTAGCTAAGTCCAATCAGACGTAACAAGCTGCAAATATAAGGATTTGAATACACGACTAAGTCCAAATGGACGTAACAAGTAGTAAATCCAATATAATCAATCTATTACAACAAATAACTAAGCTAAAAGTTGGCGTAACAAGCTAGTTGTTGTAGTTTAAGCTAAAACTATTGAAAAATTGTAGTGTTAGTATTTTTTTTATGTTTTTTGTGCAAAATGAACTTCTTCTATTTATAGAGACGTTGGAAGGCTGTTGCACTGACTTAACTGTTCACTTAGCCATGTCCCCTTGAAATGCGGCCACTAACCCATCTTCGCATTATTGCTAGTAACAACTCCATATTGACGAGAAGTCTTTGCTTATCTTTGTTAGAGTTTATGCCCTGAGGCCCAATTATTTGATATAATTGCTTAACGTTTTGATATTATATTTGATTGAATAAATGAATGATTTTATTATGGTTTTATTTATCATGCGTTATATAAATGTTAACATAATAAAAAATTCTTAGAATAGTGATACAAATTATATAGTTTCAAGTATGTGACTTGAACATGAGATTATATAATTATAATTAGTATCATTGTTCTTAAATGTCCTTAATCGAGTATCATTGTTGATGGGACAACAATGATGCATTGAGACTAGTATGTGGATCGATTTGATGACCAAATCTCATTGATCATAAATATATGAGATATTAAGTCAATGCATAGGTACATGTTGAAGAACGATGTCTTTGGATAGACCCACCATGAGAATTCTATGTGGAGCATTATGCGAAGTGTCATTAGCAATTCTCATAGTGACAATGATGTAATGGTCCTCTGACCTGAAATCACTATATTACTACACGAGAATTTATGTACTTTGATATCATCAAATGTCACCTTTAATAGGGTGGACTATAAATGTGATTATTGGGTACATCATGAATCGTGTGAGGAATATGAGTGATCTAGATAGAATTTAACCTTCCTATATATTAGGGATGATATCCATAGGCCTCTTGATTGAGTAGGACTATGAAATGCATGGTCATGCTCAAATAGTGATTTGTTTCATATAGTCTACTCATTGATCAAGAAAAACTCAGATTAAATTATGAAGAGTATGACACATTCCATGACTCGAGTTTAATCTAGAATATTAAGGTTAAAAGGATTAAATTACATTGAAACATTGGTCACAAAAAGGTTGCATCGAATCATCGCTCTTATTATTACTTGGGTAGCAGTGATGCATTACTAGATGCCGCTCACTGTTTATAATTTTATAATATAATTTTAAAATTATTGCCAACGTGATAATAACCTATAGGGTCACACACATATAACGTAATTTAAAAGGGAATAAATTTAAATTTTAAGGATTTAAATATATTAATATGATTAATAGTATTTAAATCACGAATTTAAATTAAAAGGAAAATTTGTATATATGTATATTAATTAAGTAAGACTTAATTAAATTATATATATATATATAAATTCGGATTTTATGAAATTAGGTTTTGATTAATTCCTTTTAACTACTATATATAGGATATATAGCATTACTAGGGTTAATTCATAACTTGAAAACCCTAGCATTCTTAGAGAGAGACTAGAGAGAAAACATACTGATTTCATAAAGGTTCCTTTGGTGGCTAGTATCGCAAGTCCCTCTTATTGCGTAATCGTTCGACGGTTGCGTATGCGGCGTTCGTGTGGATACCATGAGAGCGTAGTTTCGTGATGAATTGCGTTAAGGATTGAAGCATCAATTTGATTCTCGTTTTTCATATTCGGTATAATCTCTAAACAACTAAGTTAATTGTTTTTCGCATGGATCCTGTTTTTGGATTTCGGAAATTGCTTTGAATTTTTATATTTCCGCTGCGTTTTATGTGCCGAACCCCTACATATACGTGAGATCACACAGACAGTCACTACATAGGAGTACATGATGTACTACCTCCATTCCTAAAAGATTGTCGTTTAAGATTTTTGCACATGAATTAAAAAATTTATTTAATACTATCATTTAACAATTAAAATTTATTTGAAATTCCATCATTATCCCTTTATGGGAGTAATGAGAAAAGGTAGGGGTGATATAGTAAAGTAAATAATTTATTATCCTAGAAAGTTGTAAACGACAAATAAATTGGAACAAAAATTTTCCTTCTAAAACAACAATCTTTTAGGAATGGAGGGAGTAATTGTGACAACCCAAAATAGGTTCACACAATCCATTCTGGGTCTCTAAATACACACTACAGAATCCAAATACAAACTTTCTATTTACAACAATTAAACTGTCGTGCAAAATACGACAACACATAAACTGTGAGTTTTAATATAAATATTGTATTGAATATAATACGATAATATATACACCCAAATTATTACAATGCCATATAAAATACAACAACAAATATTTAAAGTCTTCAAAGGAACACAAGAAATTTTTTGTCATCCTCATTCCAATAGGGTGTATTTTTTATGCTTATTCAAATTTGGGTTCACCTCACCCTATATTATTGTTCACCAAAATTAACTATTAAATGACGTATAAAATATGACACACACATTTTAAGTCCTCAATACAATTATATATTGTCATGCTGTTTTATAATGTATTGAGAAATTTCAACAATCATAGACCATCACTCTATTCATCTGTTATCTATCTCCGCTCGATCCAGCTACACTCTTATTATCTGAAAGAAATTGTGAAGCAAAATGGTGAGCACAAATAGCCTAGTAAAGAATATTAATTATGACTAAAGATAATTAAATTATCAATAGTCTTCATCAGTAATAAATCAGATATTTAGAACATATGGTAGATGATAAAAATTTTCAACCATAATTGCAGCGGAATCAACAACCCATTAGAAGAATCAAGTAGAACATAATGTCTACTATCTCCTCTAAATTAAAAGTCCATCATTAATATTTCATTCCTATAATACCCATCAACAGTTCTTTGTTGTACTCAAGACAAAGAGAATTTTCATCATCCATCTTCACCTGAACCACCAAAGATTATAATTAAATTCACAATTCATGTTTATAATAATATAAATCAACATTTTCTCCAGCTTGCCACAAAGGTTTAATAGAACTTTCACTCAATATCCTTGTCACAAAGGCTAAAGACACTCAATAATCATATCCTCTTTACACCCTACATCAAAGACATTCAAATGTAACAACAATGATCATGATCATACCAATCAATTGTCCATCTTTGCACTACGGGCCAAAGATATTCAAATATAATTTCAATGGTCATGATCATACTAATCAATTGTCTATCTTTGCACTACGGGCCAAAGCTGTTCAACTGTAAAACCAATAATATTCAACAGTCCATCTTTGCACTACGAGCCAAATACATACAACTGTAAAATCAATAATCAATAGTCCATCTTTGTATTATGGGCCAAAGATATACGACTGTAAAACTAATAATCAACAATCCATCTTTGCACTACGGACCAAAGACATATCAAAGACATACAATTGTAAAATCAATAATCAACATTCCATCTTTGTACTACGGGCCAAAGACATACAACTGTAACACCAATGATCATGATTATACCAATACACAATTCCGGTCATGATTATACCAATACAAAATTTCTTGTCATAATCATACCAATCAACAGTTCATCATTACACTACGGGCCAACGATAACTTTCCAACACAAATTTAAGTTTGAGGATTATAATAATGATATAAAGAATGAATCATGTGAGATCAATTATAATTATTAGAGATTTATAATTAAATTTATTCAAAGTTCAAGAATGTCTAAATGGTCAACATGATGATCATAACGTGGATTCAAATTTAAGAATAAGATTCATATATCAAAGATAATTTGGACAAAAAAACTAATTTTATCGTGAATAGTACCCCGACATGAATAGTACCTCAAATGAATAGTATCCTGTCATGCAAAGTGCCCCAAATAAATAGTATCCCGTCATGCAAAGTACCCCGAATGTATAATATCCCGACACAAAAAGATTAAAATTTCAATAAGAAAGTTATGATCAATATTCCAGTGAAATGATATTAGCTGAAGCGTAACCTCAAAGAATTTCTAATTATTTTAGGAATTATAGAAGCAATACTTACCATAATAAGTTTAAATTTAGGAATATGAAATGAAATAATATACGAAACTGCAAATAAATTTTCACCCGTCATACGGTAGTCCGCGTAGACAAATCATTTCCACATTTAATTTAATAAAGAATGAATATGAATGGTTATTTACCAGACTTGTAGTAGTCTGCGTATACATGACAAGTTATTCCCATAGCTTAATAAAGATATGAATACGAAGGGTTATTTACCAGGCATGCGATAATCCACGTAGACAGATTATTTACACAAATTCATAAAGAATAGAATGACAACCTTTATGAGTAGGAAGTACTATCACGTACGAATATGAAAGAAAATAACATCTTTTACGAATACGAAGGAAATAATACCCCTTACCTTAGTAGGAGATTGAATACTACAATAGTGTAGTAGCAGAACTTTGTGTTTGCTTCTCGAATACTCTTATTCTTTCTCTCTTATTCTCTTTCTATAGTTTCTCTCTTTATAGCTTTAATGAATTGATGAGAATGAAGAAAGAAATGAGCTTCTATTTATAGAAGAATTCTAGCTTGACCTTGCAATGTGAATAGGCAAGTGGCTTGACGCCTAGTAATGTGAAAAGGTAAGTAGTTTGACGCTTGTAATGTGAAAATGCAAGTGGTTTGACGTCTGGTAAGGACAAGTACTATTGGCGAAAGTGACTCTTAGATGATAAACTATAGGTCCTATAGAATTAATAAACCAAACTTACAACAAACGTCTCATGACAAACCCCTCTATTTATATCAAAAATTGAATAAATATTTACCACAGTTCACTTATCTTCAGTCAACATATTTTTAATCTTTTAATAATTATTCATCATTAATATATTATAACTCACAATATTGACAACCAGATCGTTCCCAAGAAAGAAGGGGCTTTTCGATAAGGATTTCTCCTTATTGACGCGCAATTAAATAATCTAACCCATTTCCTCGATAAAACTTTCTAGACATTGTCAATAATGCAAATAATAATATGAACAACTATGTCGTGTCAATTATTGATTTAATAATATAAAATATTGTGTAGATGATATTGTGACAATAATTGAATCAATAATATGAGATACTATGTAACAAACTACTGTGACAATTATTGAATGAAACTAAGTGACTTCTTACGTAAGCATCAATAATCAGAGATATTATGCAATACCGTGTGCTACTCTGCAACAACGCATATTATTGTACTGTTATCACCGAGTATTTCAACAGTTTAACGGTTAAAATTTTGTTGTTATTTTTATAAAAATGTTATTTTTGTCGCTTTCTATATCCGACAATTATTCCCTTGTGGGATCCACCAATGATTGCACCGTCATAAGAATATTACCCGACAAAAAGAATATTCTCTGACCAAACGAATATTCCCCGACACAACGAATATTTTATGACAACTTGCTTACTTTGTAAAATTTGCATATATCACCTATAACTATATCATTTATTAGATTATCACCTTACTATTTAGAATAATATTTATAAAAAAATTGAATACTTTTCTTTCACGAAATTCGGGGTCTTACAGTAATTGACAACAAAATATTATCCTCTAAACCAAGTGACGAAGCTGTTAGATCGTAATGCTTTAACACAAATGTAATTTGAAAATTTAACATATTAACAATAATGAATTCACAAAAAATAACAAAAATAATTATATTGATTAATCGAAACGCAACTATTAACAAGTCTTAATGAGTATTTATATATAGTTCTAAACAACTTCCCTTAGGAGAATTAAAATAATGAAAAAAAAAATCCAAGTTTGATCAAATTTTGACAAACAATAAAATAACTTAAAAAATGTTTTTTTGCTTAAAAACTCATTTGTCATGGCTCAAGACGATGAGTTTTGTAGTGTTCATCGAGAGTTTCGATTTGATATATTATGGACTCCATAACTCTAAACCGATAAAAAATTATGTCATTTTAAAGTTTTACCGACCCGAGCGCACCCGAACAACCAATCCACTTCTGAATTACTCTTTCACTACATCACCAAGTAACCACATGTTTAATTTAATTAAACCAGCTATATTTTCTTACCATGCTTTGTCAAAGGGAGTGATACATGCATGCAACGAAACTTCTTCCTTTGCGCAAAGAATTGCTTCTCCACACTTGCAATTTTTGCTGATTTTGGAGGATGTAATATAAGCCCACTTTGGTCACGAAGCATTTGGCTTAGAGACATCCCGCGTCTTCCACGATTCCCTTCTTCAACAGGCTTTCCCACCATGATATCATCTTGCAGGATCAGCTTCCTGCTCAGTATATCCCCAATTGAAATCATTGACTTTAATACAGGCATTGGTTTGTCATTGATCATATGATTCGACTCGTTCCTGTCAGGAAGCTGATCATCATCCCTATGACTATGATATGAATGGGAATTTCTGTCCCTGAACTCGGTAGCGGTACGTGTTGAGTACCTCACTGTGCCATGTTCTGGTCTCCCTCTGCAGAAGATATCTTCTTCTGCACCAAGTTTTCTTCTATTTGTACGGTCTATTTTACAAAATGCATCTTTTTGATACTTTTTGCTGCCTTTAACATCTTCTGTAATGGCCAATTTTGATATGCTGCTTCTGGTAATATCTATATGTTTATTTCTAGAGAAGTCTTCAGCCTTGTGAGCTTTTTGGGTAAGGCAAGAGTAGTCTTCATATGAAAGTGGTATTCCCTCGGGCTTTGGCTCTGATATGCTCTTACTAGCGTTTCTTTTGGCAAGAGCAACAGCCTCCATTGCTCTAGCTGCTTCCTCGATCTTTTTGGCTGCTGTCAACCTCATTTCAACCATTTTTATAATGCTCTTTGTTTGTTCGATCTCCGACGTTGCCTTCATGACCTCATACGCTGCAGCTTCTTCCAATTTCTTCAACTGCTCGGCCTCATCAAAATTGTTTTGTTGGATCTCATGATGAGTTAAAACAATATTATTCATAGAATTGTCCAGTACATATTTAGTTTCAACGTCGTCATAGGCTGTGCGCAGCTCATGATCTCTTCTTGCTGTCTGTTGATTTTCCTCGACCGACAAAACTCTTCCGCAATTTGATTTTGATTTTGCCATTTTATTTGTCAGGGTCTCGACGGTAGCCTGAATAGCAGAAAGATCATTTGTGGTTTTATTAAGGTTCAGCTTTGCTTCGTTCAGGGGGCACATGCTCAAACTCCCTTTTGGCTTCTGATCAGTATTGGGGATAGAGGACGACACCGGGGAATCTGAAGTACTGAAGTTGAAGGTTGACATCAGTTCAGACACTTGTTTTATTAACTTCATTTTTAATCCTTCAACGATTCTTTTTGCCGCTTCCACTTCCTTTAAGACCTCCAGTGTTTCCAAATCCTTCTCCAACTCTGATGCCTGCTTCGAATTCTCCACTTTATGTATGTCAAATTTCTCGACCCCATTCTGTTTGTCAGGACGTATTAAATGAGACATATATACGAGATGCATGCATGGGGTATATATATATATATATAGGAGGATTTGAATTAATAATGATCGATAATCGTCAAAAAATTTCTCTTCTAATCTTAATACTTAAGCAAGCTCATACACAAATGATCACAAAAAGCACATCGAACCGAACCAGACAGCAACAAGTGTCACCTAGCTAATAGAGGTCACTTCGCGCATCTCAGTCCCATGGGGCATTCTAGTCACTTCATAATGCTAATCATAAAAAATGAGAAAATATATTTACAATATTTACACTTTATAAATATAAAATTACAGTTAATTAGAATTAAAAATAAACTAAAAAAATAACTAAGTATTATCATTTTATTTAATTATGTATATATTATCATATATAATATATTGAGTATATATTCGAATATGTATCAACCGCGTATATCATGATCGGAATTTGAATCTTAAACGAGTCGAGTATAATTTTGCTCAGATTCTAATCATATTTTTATTTGAACTATTTTTTACACTCAATTTAGATATATCATATTATTAACGAATAGTTGACTCTTGACAAGAGATATTGAATAGTATGGGATGTCGAAATATAATCAAAAACATTGGCGACATATAATGCTCTAATGCACCATACGCCTAATAAGTTCATCTTTTGGATCGAGATGCGATTTTAGATGAGCATATATGTGCCGGATATTCCCAACACTATAATGGTGTAAAATAAGTACATTTTTAATTGCTCAAATTTAATTATTTTTAGTTAATAAAATTGCTAACATATATATATCACTAAATTATACCTAATATATTAATTGAAGAGATATTTGCTTGTCAAATAGAAGACATATGATGGGCTTGATAGAGATTTTTGATGGATCAAATAAGAAATATTAATTTAAGAGAAATTTAATTTGCTTGTCAAATAGAAGAGACTGTTCAT
Source organism: Panax ginseng (assembly GCA_020205605.1). Lineage (NCBI taxonomy): Eukaryota > Viridiplantae > Streptophyta > Magnoliopsida > Apiales > Araliaceae > Panax > Panax ginseng. The sequence goes on from CM035137.1 coordinate 161,486,857, forward strand.
AATATCCTTAAACTATTTATTATAAGTAATCTCATAAGGTCCCTCAAAATCTCACAAACACCAGAAATTTTTTTGCTCAATATTTCACTCATAAATCTTAAATTTTCTTTCTTTCTTTTCTTTGCAAAAATCCACAAACACTGTAATTATAGAACAGATTAAAAAAAAGAAAAGAAGAAAAGTGTGTATGATTATAATTTGAAGATGGAAGGAGTTTTTGTTTATAATATATAGTTGAGCATTCAAATATATATATTTTGGAAACTTACATGACCGGTGGCAGCAAGTCGGAGAACGTGTATGGGGATCCAGGAACCACTGCCGCCAAAATGGGTAACGGCCTCCTTAACCGACCCAAACGGAGGCGTCGTATCAATTTCGGAATTTGGATTTGGATTCATCTTCTTAGTGTCTCGTACAGTACTGAAAGTTGTGCAAAGAAAATAATTAAGGTTGCTCACACCTTACTTAAGGATCGGACTGACATTTGAAATATATAGTTAGTTGCTGGCCGGGGACTGACTGATCATGAATATAAAGTAATGAAAATAAAATAAAAATATTTTCACTCAAATTCAGGTGGGAGGGTATGTATGTACTAGTATATTTGAGAGAGAGAATTGCGGAAGGTGATGGTAATTATGATGTGCGTTTTAGGGGGACCATAGACCACTTCATTTTACTGTGTAATGTTTATCTTTTTTGATCTTTATTTTCTTCTTATCTTTCTCTCTTTTTCTTTCTTTGTTGCTTTCTTAATTTCTTCTTTTCCTGTTTTGCATGTAAACGTGTTGGGTGAGAATTATAGCTTAAGGGTTAATTTTTAGTGTTTAATTTGTAGAATTATGGTTAATTTTCAGGATATATAATTAAATTTTAGGTTGTAGGGTTAAATTTTCAGGGTTATGATTCATTAGAATTTTTTTTGGATTTAGGGTTTAAACTTTAAGGTATACAATTTGAGGCCGATGAGGTCTTAGTCTAGTAGTGATTAAGAGTAAGGTAGTGCGACCTTTAGGTCTCATGTTCAATTCTATGTTCAATTCTAATATGTGAGTTTCCTTCCGATATATATGTGAGGTTTATTTAGTATGTGAGTTTATTTTTTACTCTTCTAGCTAGTGAGCTTTGATTGATTCTTGATGGTCTCAAAAATATAATTATATACCACACAAATATAATATATATGAATGTTTAAAGGCAGGACAACTTGACTCCAAGTCTCTATACATACATCCCCAAGGAACTATATGTTATACAAACAAGAGCATGGTAAACTAGAACATGCAAAAAAGTGAAATGATATAAATCATGCATGCAATTAAGTAGGGAGTAGAAATCATGTTAATTTCAAAACATCTATTTTTATCGTTCTCTTGCATTTTATTCTGTCCGTCATTAGGTCTTTGGTTCTTTATCATTTACCAGTTAGGGTTATTCATATATATCTCCCAGCAAACCAAACCAAGTTTTAAGTCTTATTAACAACGATTTGATAAATGGTTTTTGCAAAACAGGGTTTTTAAGAAAGCCTAGTCACCCCTCCCTCTAGTCTTTTCCTTAGGGATAAGAGGGATGAAACTGATTACATAAATGAGGTCCGTGAGATGTTGGCCTTGACAACTTAAAAGTTGTGAGCTCAATTAAAAATTAGGATTCATACACGTGATTTAAAATATTGAATGAAAAATGTAAGTCCAAAAAAAAAATAAACGTAAGGCGAAAATAAATGAACAAGACAAATAATAAATGAACAAAAAGAGGAACACCTAGATTTTTGGCCCCCTAAAACCACCCTTAGGTGGTCCCACCTCAAGACAAAATTCGACAACAAATGTTTCGATTGAACTTGATTTGAACTACTACAATGAAACAAGGACAAAATAAAGAAAACGAGCGGAGAAAGAATAAGAAGCTAAGGTGAAATTTATCTAGGCACACTTAGAAGGGGGGTTGAATAAGTGTAGGAGCAATCTATGACCAATTTTTAAACTTTAAATTAAACTATTAATTTCAGGCTACTATAATGATTGAAATCAGCTTACTGAATTAATATAACCTATTTAATTTATTGATTATTTTAAGAAAATATCCCGCTGAATTTTTAACTTAAATAAAATACTTGGTGTTAAAGAATTATTTTAATATAATGCAAGTATTCAAATTTTAATTATTAAGATAATTAAATAGCTTATGTGATTTTAAAGTAAAGCAAATAATAAAATAAACACAAAATTTTTTTACGTGGTTCAACTATTACCCTCTATAATAATAGCCTAGCCCACATCCAATACCAACTAGTATTGGAGACTCATTTTATTTATTTCTTTATAAATAATCACAGATTACAAAATAGATTATTACAAAAAATTAATTAACAGTTAATTTTTCTTGAGCACTCTTGCTCCTTATGCACCTATGCACTCTTCAAGCACCTTTGCTTCCTTAAACCTGTTTGTAAACCTTTTCTCTTATCCACTAGGATTAACTCCTTTAGACTACACTTAGTCTAAACAAAAATTCAATACAAATATAGAGGTCTATGATCAATGCAAGAATAATCAATTTAACAATTAAAGGCTCAACTATATGCAATGATCAATTAGCACAAAGAAAATAAACAATTAAATCTTACCAAATACCGGCTCAAATTATATCAGAAATTTAATTGCTTGGCTACTCAAGAGTTGCACTGATCAATTCGCTCGAAAATAACAATAATAGATGCAACAATAAATTTGCGAGTTGTTTTATTTTCCATCCATGAAAATACTGATTTATAGACCACAAGATATTACCGTTTATTAAAGATATGTCTTAATTGTTCAAATAATCAAACGGCATAGAAATCCTCAACAACACAGAAGGTGAACGTTTAATTTGATATTTATCCAAGTAACAGAATCAAACCTCTTTAGTGTTATACTGTTGAGATAGTTTTAAGAGATAACTCATTACTAAATAACTTTGACCTCTTCTCTCCGTATAAAGGTGGCGGTAGCTACTAAAGTGAAGAAACTCAAGTAACGTATGACATCAAACTCTTTTCAAAAAATCTTTAGAGTTCCAATATACAATTACTCCTTGAAAACCGCAAACACAACAAATCACAATAAAGTAGCTGCCATCCTTTAGATTTTCTAGGAAATCATGATTACATACATATCCACGTGTAGGAGCATTTTAAAATGTCCAAGAAATATCAAGTAACCACTTTTTCAACCATGCACACATATCACAATGTTATCCTCCTTTTTAGCTTCTAGGCATACGGACTAAAGCATGTGATACATATATTAAGTGATCTACACATGTGATACATATATTAATCTGATCTCTTTTTATTTTTTAGAAAAACCTTTTTCATTAAACGTTTAAAACCATTTTTCATTTAAGACATATAACAAAATGCAAACAATATGTCCTAGAGCCTTTAAATGAAAAATCAATTATTATGCAATTGACCTTACAGTTGATTTTCCTAGTACAGAAAAATTCTTCGTCCAATTGAAAATCCCGCCAATGTTCTTTTATCAATGAATACCTGAAACACCATAAAACAATTTAGTATATGAACATTTCATCATCAAAACTCAAGGATAGAATATGACTAAGTCAACATTCTCCCCCTTTTTGATGATGACAACCCAAAATTGTTTAACTCTTATTTGCTCCCCCTGAATATATACATAACATAATTAGCTCCCCCTAAATCCATGCAATAATATCATTTCAGGATTTTGAAAAATAATTTTCAGTAAAATCGAAAAATCCAGAATGTTGTATCTGCAATGTTGTTAGTTAATCAAATTTTAACTGCTAACAAATATATCAACTTTAAGCAAATGTTAAAATTCCAAATTAATAATAAGTCTTTTTGGTGATGCACACCAAACCAAAACAAAAAAAACCATAAGTTTTAAAATTCATCCATAAACAACCAAAAACAATCATAAAATCACCATAAAAACTTCTCCCCCTTTGTCATCAAACAAAAGGGGAAGCAATCAATATCAATCGAGATCTACTACGGTTGCACGCTGAGCTGCCCTTTGTGTGAAATAGGGGAGATGATTGGCGTGATGAAGTCTTTCAGCAACGCTTAGATCAGCAGAAAATTGAGGAGGTCTCGAAATGAAAGTTCTAGGGGGTAAGGGCATGCCAAGAAATTCACCAATGTACTCAGTAAACCAGTTACAATGAACCCATTTCGTGACTGTAGAATGTTTACGCTGCATATGGAGTTTAGATCCCACATCATTGAAACGTGTAGAAATGAACTCAGCCAACTCCCCGATTTGATTACTAACAAACTTGATCTCTTGACTCAACTGACAGGAATTCTGATTAAGCCTTCTCTGCATAACCTCTGCCAAAGCAGTGGTTTGCAGTTCAAAGCCTGCCTGTAAGTCAATAAATTCATCTTCAAGATTATTATACAGTTTGTTAATTTCAGGGGCACCCAAAGGCAATTTGCCTTTTTCCAACAGAGTCATACGGGTGTTAAGGCCAGACATTTTAGCTTGCATTTTTTCTTGATTACTAAGTACCAATTTCAATATATCAATGATCTCAGAAGAAGATTGAGTGGGGGGTTGAACAGGAGAAGATGGAATTGAGATGGGAGGAGCAGTATTCTCAGAAGTAACACAAACAAACTGATCATCAATCAAAGTGATACGAGATAAATTTAAAGTATTGACACTGAGGGAATCATTCACAACAACAGAGAGTTCATTTTCAAAAGAAATCTTAAAGTGATTGAAGAAAGTGGTGAGACTAGCAGTATAAGGCAAACAAGTTTTTGTCTTTCTCAAACAACTTGTCATTTGATGGAGCAACATTTGAGATAAATTAAAAGACAGAACTTTTAAAATCATTGCAACTATGATCAAATCTTGATAAGTAAAATCAACACTACCACCTAAACGAGGCAAAAGATTAAACCTAACAAGATGATGAATCACACAAGCAAGGGGAGAGACATCTACAGTTTTTGGAGTAAAAACATCACTCAACATAAGATTATCCATTACAGTCTTTGATTGTTCCAAAGGAGAAAAAGGAGAATAGACAGTCCCTTTCTGAGTAAATCGACAATCACCAGTGAATGGAATGTTTAAAATGCTACCGAAATTCATGACCGTGAAATACAAAGATTTTCCTTTAACAAATGAAGTATAAAACTCTCCATGACATTCTGGATTAGTATAAAACTGTTGAACTAATCTGGGATATGCAATAGAAGGAGGAAAGAGCATGGAAGAGATACCACAAGATTCAAACAAAGTTTTCAAAGGAGGATCTTGATAACATATTTGATCTACTGATTTTTCATAAACCAACTGTTTGGAAAAATGTCAGTTTTAAAACGCACCTCATAAGCATTACTTCGAAAGAAGTTGTCAGGAAGATCAGAGGAAAGGTTAGGGTTTACCGAAACTGGTGGAGGTGTAACCTCTGGCTTAAAAGATGGAGTCATTGGCTGACGTCGCCGAGAGGGTCTAGATGATTTCGGCAAGGAGGGACTGAAAGTGGACTCGTCAGAAGATGAAGAGTCCAAATACTCTGTTTTATCAGACACGACCTTCTTCAATTTTTGTTGCTTTTGTGAGGGTACGACAGTTGGTTGGGGAGGAACTAACGTTGGATCGTCATCAGAATCAAGCAGAGATCGTTTATGAGTACGCGTTCCCATGGTGAGTTAAGGTTGTAGATGAAGAAAAAATGAAGAAATATAAAATGAAGAGCAAGATGAGAAAGTAAGAGAGAATCAGAAAAATATAAGATATAAGAAAAATGGAACGATACAGAGTATAAGAAAAAGAACGGATGCATGTATGTATCCTTACGTCTCCCAAGAAATCCTCTCAGTCCCGTATTTTCAGTTTTTAAAATTATTTATGACAGATATGGCGTATATAAGTAAAAGACTTAAATGAGCAGCCGTAAATTCAAACTCATAATTATCCTAATTTTATCAGTTAATGAGATATGCATGCATAATAGGATAATGATAACACAGATTTTAAAAATGAATTATGCGAGACACATCCCAAGTTCTCTTCGCAGCATGCAAAATCTATCTTCATTTAATGGTTTAGTAAAAATATCTGCAATTTGATTTTCAGTTGGAATAAAAATCAATTTAATTAAACCTTTTGACACATTGTCTCTTAAAAAAATGATGTCTTACTTCTATGTTCTTTGTACGTGAATGTAACACATGATTTTTAGATATATCTATAGCGCTAGAATTATCATAATAAATAGGCACACAATCACATAATATATCAAAATCACAGAGTTTGTCACGTCCATAATATCTGAGAATAGTAACTTCCTGCAGCTAGGTATTCACCCTCAGTAGTTGAAAGAGCCACTGAGGTTTGCTTTTTACTATGCCATGACACGAGACTCTGTCCCAATAAAGTACAAGCACCACTGTATTTTTTTTCTCGATTTGACATCCCCGCATAGTCGAAAGATCTGAATAACCTATTAGTTCAAAGTGATTGGAAATTGGATAAAATAACCCTAAATTAATAGTACCACTTAAATACTTCAAAATTCTTTTAACAGCATTTAAGTGTGATTCTTTGGGTTTAGCTTGAAATCTAGCACACAAACAAACACTATACATTATATCAGGTCTAGAGGTAGTTAAATATAACAAGCATCCAATCATACCTCGATATTTTGTTATATCAACATCAATACCTTTGTCATCAGTGGTGAGCTTTATTGATGTGCTCATAGGTGTACCTTTTGAGTTAGATCCTTTAAAGCCAAATCGCTTAAGTAATTCTTTTGTGTATTTGGTTTGATGGATGTACATTTTGTCCTTCGTTTGCTTGATTTGAAGTCCCAAAAAGTAGTTGAGTTCTCCCATTAAGCTCATATCAAATTCTTTATGCATGCACTTGGAAAACCACTCACAAAGATGATCATTAGTAGCACCAAAAATTATATCATCTACATATATTTGAACAATAATAATATCTATATTTTTATGCTTAATAAATAATGTAGAATCTATTTTACCTCTAATAAATCCATTTGATAAGAGATACTTGCTTAACTCGTCAGATTACACGCCTTGGAGCTTGTTTCAAGCCATAAAGAGCTTTCTTTAATTTGTAGACATGATTATGATACTTTTCATGCTCAAATCCAGGAGGTCATTTTACATAAACCTCTTCATTAATGTATCCGTTGAGGAAAGCACTCTTTACGTTCATTTGATACAGCTTAAACTTTTTATAGCATGCAAACGCTAACAAAATTTGAATTGATTCTAGCTTAGCCAATGGTGCATAGGTTTCTTCATTGTCAATCCCCTCTTGTTGGTTATACCCTCGAGCTATTAGCCTTGCTTTGTTACGAGTGATTGTTCCGTGCTCATCAAGCTTGTTTTTGAATACCCATTTCGTACCAATGATGGAAGCATCTTTTGGAGGAGGCATAAGTTCCCATACTTGGCATCTCTCAAATTTTTGAAGTTCTTCTTGCATTGCCAATAACCAATTTTTATCAAGGACTGCATCCTTTGCATTCTTTGGCTCAACCTGTGACAAAAATGTAGAGAATGCACAATGATTTTGTAAACCTCTTCGTGTGGTTACACCTTTGTTGATATCTCCAATGATATTCTCCAGAGGATGATTCTTGACATATCTAGCTATTTTTGGCATTTGAATATCATTTAAAATGTAAGACCTCAACTTATTATAAATGAAATTAAATTTCCTCTATTTATTATTTTGAAATAGTAAGGGTTGATTTGATTAATGTGGTTAGTTATAGGTAAAATGCGCAAATATTTCAAATAAGCAAGTGGTTATAAAATATTCATTGTTGTCGGAGAATATTTGTTTGGTAGTGGAATATTCTTAATGTCGGGGAATATTCGTACGACGGCGCAGCCTTGTGTGGGCCCCATAACGGAAATCGATTGGATGAAGAAAACGACAAGTATAAATTATTTATAAATAATCTGGCGGTTGTTACCAATTATCTTGTTGAAATACTCGGTTGGTTAAAACACAAGAGTAGCACTTGGTATTGCACCAATTATTGATTCTTACGTAAGAAGGCACTACTCAATAATTGTTACAGTAATTACTATTCAATATTTTATTTTATTGATTCAATAATTGCTACGTTGATATTTTATATTATTGTTATTTCAATAATTATCACTACACAGTATTTTCCATTATCAGATCAATAATTCATATTATTTGAATAATATGATTAGATAACATTATTGGCAATGTCTAGAAATTTCTATCTAAGGAGAGGTTTGGTCACCTAATTGCGCGCCAGTAAGGAGAAATTCTTATTGGAAAGCCCCCTCTTTCTTGGGAACGGCCTGGTTGTCGATTTTGTGATTCTGTAATATTATTTATGAATAATTAATTATTGATTATTATGATAAGGAAAATATTCATTTTATGTGGATATAGATGGAGAAATTTTTTAATGTGACAATTGTTGAAAATTGATATTGTATCTTTTTCGATAAAATAATTCAGTTAAATATATTAGTATATTTTAATAATATAATAATGGTGATATTTTTACAATGAATGTGAGATATATGAATAAATGAGGAGGAAGAGTATTTTTGTAACTAAAAATATTTAAAACATGTTTTTCATGTTTGTGGACCCTATTTCTTGACTGAAATTTGATTATAGCCTGTAAAATCGTCTGTATGTGAATTTCGGTCAATCTCTGTTTGGAATTTGGAAAAGCTTAAACTTACAAAGTTGTGGAAAATTGAATTTCCTATGGAATGGACATAAGATTTGAATTTTTCTGATAAAAAGGCTATTTATTGTGAATTATTGAAGTTCCGAATTAATTGATTTTGATTTTTTTTGGAGTTTTAAATGAGTTTAAAGGGAAAAACGTTTTTGGTGGTTGTTGGTGAGGTGTGGCAGGTGTTTGGACAAAATAAGTGTGCGTAGGAAGTTAAGAAAAAATATATTATTATTTTATTAATTTTTCTGCTTTGGTGTTCTAAGCATTTTCCTATAAATAAGGTTCTTAGGTTAGAATTGAAAATCACACCAAAAGATAAAGTTTTCTCTCTCTATATTATCGAGCGTATTCTTGTGAGTATTTTGATACTTTGAGTGTTGCTATACGGTGCAAGTTCCCTTGAAGACTATATCCAAAGATTCCAAATCGAGTATTATCTTTTTCGAGGTGTGGATGTTATTTTTTTAAAAATGATATTATTTCTTCTAATATTATTATGCCGGAATATTGGTAAGATTTTTCTTGTGAAATTCTTGTCTTTTAGTGTCGGAGTTACTATTCACGTATACGGCACTATTCACAGAAAAATTAAATTTTTGTTTTTTGTCCAAGATATCTATTATGGATACTAGCTTTGATTGTATCCATGTTTTGGTCTTCATTCTTGAATTTTACTTCACTATGGTTATTTATGAAGTATTTTTGAACTTGGACTGTTTAAAGTACGAATCCTTAATATTTGTTCTTTTGTTTCACTGGATTCGTTTTCTTTAAAATATTTTTCATCATCCTCAGTCCTAAATGATGATATTACTGAATATCTTTGGCCTGTAGTGCAAAGATGATTGATTTTCTTATGAATATCTTTGGCCCGTAGTGCAAAGATGTACAAGTGTTGAGATGAACATGACCAACTGATGAATATCTTTGGCCTGTAGTGCAAAGATGAATATTTGATTTATGATGTATATTGATTGATGTTACAGGGATAAAATATTGATGATGGATTTTTTAAAATCATAGAAGATAGTAGATTTCATTCTCTACGTAACTCTTCTAATGAATTGTTATTTTCGCTGCGAATATTGATTTAAAACTTGTTGTCTATTGTATTCTATCAGATTTTTCCCTGTTGAGGACTAACGATAATTTGTTCTATATTATCTTAGTCATAATATTCTTTACTGGGCTAGTTGAGCTCACCCTTTTCTTTTTTGTTCTATTTTTCTTTTAAGGAGGCGAGAATGTAGCGAGTACTAGTCGGGGTATGGAATGAAGGTTCTAGAAAGTCGTTTTAGTAGTCCTCACCATTTTGTAAAATAGTGTATCAATAATTATAATGAGAAATTATTTGAGTGTTGATATTGTCTAGAAGACAATATTTGTTTTTAAACTCATAGTTTATGTGTTGTCGTATTTTGCACGATAATTGTATTAATAAAGTTATAGTTGTTTTGTACCATGTATTTGGCGACTCAGAATGGGTGTTGTATACCTATTTTGGGGGCGTCATAGTTGGTATCAAAGCTTAGGGATATGATCTCTGGCGGAGATCGGGGAATAGAATTAGGAGGGGAGAGACGAGTAAATCTTTCGCTAGTGTGTCCTACCTAAGTTTTTTTGTTGGTTGGTCAAAATATAGGGATATTATGTGATATGTTAATTTCTTCAATTAACCATTGTTTTATGGCAGTATTTGTGTGACGCCCCAAAATAGGTATACATCACCCATTTTGAGTCGTTAATAACATGGTACAGAAACAACTACAACTTTATTAATACAACATGAAAACTGTGAGTTTAAATACAAATATTGCCGTCTAGACAATATTCACACCCAAATAAGTCCTCATTACAATTATTGGTACATTATTTTACAAAAATAGTGAGGACTACTAAAACAACTTTCTAGAATCATCATTCCACACCCCGAATAGAACTCGCTACATTTTCGCCTCCTGAGAAGAAAAATGGAACAAAAAGGAAAAGGGTGAGCTAAACTAGCCCAAAGAAGAATAATATTACGACTAAGATAATATAGTAACAAATTATCGTTAGTCTTCAACAGGAAAAATTTGATAAAATACAATGATAACAAGTTTCGTATCAATATTCGCAGTGAAATAATAATTCATGTAAGAGTTACGTAGAAATGAAATCTACTTTTATCTATGAATTTAAAAGTCCATCATCAATATTTTATCCCTCAGAACATCAATCAATATTCATCTTGATCAAATATTCATCTTTGCACTCATGTGCCAAAGATATTCATCACCAATATGTTTATCTCAACACCGTACATTTTTGCACTACAAAGCAAAGATATTCATCAAAAATTCATTCATCTTTGCATTACAAGCCAAAGATATTCAAGAATACCATCATTTAGACCGAGGATGATGAAAATATTTTAAAGAAAACGAATCTAAAGGAAACAAAAGAGCAAATATTAAGGATTCGTACTTTAAAATAAATTCAAAGTTCAAAAATACTTCATTAATAATCATAGTGAAGTAAAATTCAAGAATGATCAAAACATGGATACAATCAAAGCTAGTATCCATAATAGATATTTTGACAACAAAACAAAAATTTAATTTTTCTGTGAATAAATAAATGTCAGATTCGTGAATAAAGGTCGCATACATGAATAGTAACCCCGACACTAAAAGACAAGAATTTCACAAGAAAAATCTTACCAATAATCCTAATAATGATATTAGAAGAAATAATATCATTTTAAAAAAATAACATCCCTTACCTCAAAAAAAGACTGTATTTCTATTGAATAATTTGATATAAATGTCAAGGAAACTTGCACCAGATAAAGCAACACTCAAAGTATCAAAATACTCACAAGAATACGCTTCGATAATATAGCGAGAGAAAGGAGAGAAAACTTCAGCTTCGTGTGATTTTCAATTCTAACCCAAGACCCTATTTATAGAAAATGCTTAGAACACCAAAGCGTAAAATTTAATAAAATATTAATATATTTATAAAATTTTCCTTAGCCTACCTTGACCATCTGAATTCAGCCACCAAATAATGACAAAAACAAAAAAACATTTTTGTTATTAAAAATAATTAAAACTTTCAAAAATCAATTATTTCGGAACTACGAAAATTCAATAATTCATAATAAATAGCCCTTTTATCTGAAAAATTCGAACCATATATCTTTTCCATAGGAAATTCCATTCTCTACAACTTTGTAAGTTTAAGTTTTTCCAAATTCCAAGCAGAAGTTGACCGAAATCCACAAACGGGCGATTTTACGGGCTATAAACCAATTTTAGTCAAGAAATGGGGTCCACCGACTTGTTTAACATGTTTTAAATATTAATTATAACAAAAATACTCCTCCTCCTCATATATTCATATATCCCACATTCATTGTAAAAATATCACCATTATTATATTACTAAAATATAATAATATATTTAAATGAATTATTTATCAGAAAAGATAAAATAATAATTTTTCAACAATTGTCACATTAAAAATTTTCTCCATCTATATCCACATAAAATGAATATTTTCCTTATCATATAAATTAATAATTAATTATTCACAAATAATATTACGTAATCACAATATCGACAACCAGTGCGCTTCAAGAAAGAGGGGGGCTTTCTAATAAGGATTTCTCCTCATCTAGCGCAATTAGGTGACCAAACCTCTCCTTAGATGTAACTTTCTAGACATTGCCAATAATGTTATCTAATAATATTATTCAAATAATATGAATTATTGATCCGATAAGGAAAATATCGTAGTAGTGACAATTATTGAAACAACAATAATATAAAATATCAATGTAACAATTATTGAATCAATAAAATAAAATATTGAATAAGAATTCACCGTAACAATTATTGAGTAATGCCTTCCCACGTAAGAATCAATAATTGATGCAATACCGTGTCCCATCGTGTTTTAATCAATTTGATATTCCAACAAAGATAATTCAGTATAACTACATCGTTATTTATAAACAACTTATACTTGTCGCTTTCTTCATCCAATCGCTTTTTCGCATGGGGCCCACATTAAGGTCATACTACCGTCGCATTTAATATTCCCCGACAAAGTAAGAATATTCCACGACCAAACAAATATTCCCGACAAAAATGAATATTTAAAACCACTTGCTTATTTAAAATATTTATGATTTTACCCATAACTAACCACATTAATCAAATCAACCCTTACTATTTCAAAATAATAAATAGAGGAAATTTAATTTCATTTATAATAAACTGGGGTCTTACAACCTCCCCTCCTTATGAAATTTTATCCTCGAAATTGACGTACGTACCTGGTGTTTCGAAAAGGTAAGGATACCTCGCTTTCATTTCCGTTTCCCACTCCCAGGTCATTTCCTCAATAGCATGATTTCTCCATAAAACTTTGACTTGGGGTATGACCTTTGTGCGTAGAACATGCTCCTTCCTATCCAAGATCTTGACAGGTACATCCTCGTACGTTAAGTCTTCGGCTATCTCGTCCGGTTCTAACTCAATAATGTGGTTCGGGTCTTTCACATATTTACGAAGCACTGATATATGAAAAACATTATGAGCAAGAGACATACTTGGAGGTAACACGAGTCTATAGGCTACATTTCCTACTCGGTCAAGAATCTGAAATGGACCAATAAATCATGGATTGAGCTTTCCTCTTTTCCCAAATCTTGTAACTCCCTTCCATGGAGCAACACGCAACAATACATGATCCCCAATACTAAATTCCACGTCCTTTCGATGAAGATCCGCATAACTCTTTTGTCGATCCTGTGCCGTTTGTATACGTTGTTGAATCATTTGGATCTTTTCCGTAGTCATACGTACCAACTCGGGTCCTAAACAATGTTGCTTCATCCACCTCATCCCAACATATTGGAGAGCGACACTTTTGTCCATACAATGCTTCGAATGGAGCCACACCTATACTTGCCTGATAACTGTTGTTGTAGGAGAATTCCACCAATGGTAAATACTTATCCCAACTCCCTTTGAAATCTAGGACACAGAGTCTTAATAGATGTTCAAGAGTTTGAATAGTCCTCTCTGATTTTCCGTCCGTTTGAGAATGGTATTCCGAACTGAATCGTAAATCCGTGCCCATAACTTTTTACAGACTAACCCAAAATCGTGAAGTGAATCTTGGGTCACGATCCAAAACTATGGATACTGTCGTGCCATACAATCTCACAATCTCATTTACATACATATGAGCAAGACGTTCAAGGGAATAAGTCTCCCGTACCGACAAGAAATGAGCAGACTTGGTTAATCTATCAACAATAACCCAAATAGCATTTATGCCTTGAGAAACCGTGGGAAGACCCGTAACGAAATCCATGGTAATGTGTTCCCACTTCCATTTCGGAATCTCAAGTGGTTGCAATGGACCCTTAGGCACTTGATGCTCCGCCTTTACACGTTGACAAGTTAAACACCTCGAGATAAACTTCGCGATCTCTCTCTTCATGTTGTTCCACCAAAATGTATGTCGAAGATCATGATACATTTTGGTACTTCTAGGATGGATTGCAAATGGTGTATTGTGTGCCTCCATCATGATCTTGTTCTTCAAATCAGAATCGTTAGGAACGCAAAGTCTGGAGTGGACTCAAAGTATTCCTTCTTCATCAATTCTCGTTTCTGGAATAGCACCTTCTTGTACTTTCTTCTTCATACGCATCAGCTCCGGGTCGGTGGCTTGAGCAACTTTAACTTTATCGATTAAAGTTGGTTCTATGCGTATACTTGACATCATCGCACTCGTTCCTGCATATGATTTTCTACTCAACGCGTCAGCTACCACGTTTGCTTTTCCAGGATGGCATTGAATGGTGTGGTCATAATCTTTTAACAACTTGAGCCAACGTCGTTGTCGCATGTTGAGTTCCTTTTGGGTGAAGAAATATTTGAGGCTTTATGATCTGAATATATCTCCACTTTCTCTCCATATAGATAGTGCCTCCAGATCTTTAGCGCAAAAACGACTGCTGCCAACTCTAGATCATGAGTAGGATAATTTCGCTCATATTCTTAAAGTTGTCGCGAGGCATAGGCTATGACTTTCCCATGTTACATGAGAACACATCCTAACCCTTTGCCTGAAGCATCGTTGTAGATAACAAATTCATCCGAACCAGATGGTATTGTCAGAATAGGTGCCGAAATGAGTCTCCTCTTGAGCTCTTGGAAACTCTTCTCACATTCCTCGCTCCATACGAATTTTGTATCTTTCCGAGTCAGCTGAGTTAACTGGGTAACGATTCGAGAAAATCCTTCCACGAATCTCTGATAATAACCAGCTAAGCCCAAAAAGCTATGTACTTTTGCCATCGACTTTGCTGTTCTAACTTTGTATTGCCTCAATCTTTGCCGGGTCAACAGATACTCCATGTTTTGACACCACGTGCCCAAGGAATGCTACTTCCTCGCCGTAATTCGCATTTTCTTCAACTTGGCATATAGCTTGTTTTCACGAAGCCTTTGGAGTACCAGCTTCAAATGGTTCTCATGATCTTCACGGCTTTTGGAATATATGAGAATGTCATCAATAAAGACAACAATGAACTGATCCAAATAGTCCTTGAATAATCGGTTCATCATATCCATGAAAGCCGCAGGAGCATTAGTCAATCCAAAAGACATGATTAAAAATTCATACTTTGCCAGTGACGAGTTCTCAAGGCGCCTTTGAATATCCTCGGTTCTAATCTTCAGTTGATGATATCCAGAACGAAGATCAATATTTGAAAAGAATTGTGCTCCTTGCAACTGGTCAAACAGATCATCACTACGAGGTAGAGGATACCTATTCTTGATGGTGACATGGTTCAATTCTCGATAGTCAATACAAAGTCGCATACTCCCGTCTTTCTTCTTTACAAATAAAACAGGAGCACCCCAAGGAGTTGTACTAGGACGAATGAAACCGATGTCCAACAACTCCTGTAGTTGGACCTTTAACTCGTGAAGTTCAATATGAGCCATTAGATATGGGGTTTTAGAAATGGGCTTTGTACCAGGTTTAAGATCAATAAAGAATTCAACTTCACGTTCTGGGGGTAGACCGGGAAGTTCTTCAGGAAATACGTCAAGAAATTTACTAACAACATGAATATTATTCAAATCCGACGTGTCTTTATTCAAATCCATAACATGGGCTAAGAAAGCTTGACATCCGTTTTTCAATAAACGAATAGCTTTATGACTTGATATGACAGTGATTAATTTTAGTGGTTTAGTTGCTTGAATTAGTACAATAGGTTGGTTAGGAATATGAAAACTAACAACCTTACGAAAATAATCAATTTTGACATGATTAGTAGTTAACCAATCAATCCCTAAAATCACATCAAAAGCAAGTATCTTTAAAGAGATAAGATCAACAGGTAATGTGATGGTGCCAACTTGGATTAAACAAGATTTATAAATAGTGGATGTGATGAAAGTTTCTCCTAACGGAGTCTCCACAGATAAATCAAAGTCTAATTTCTCCGGAGTTAAGTTTAAACGTTGAGCACAAGCAGGAGAGATAAATGAATGGGTAGCACCGGTATCTAGTAAGGTATAAACTTTGAAAGAATTTATGATTAGCTTACCCGTAATCACCTCGTTTGGGTTCCTCACATTTTGACCAGTCACGACAAACGCTCTTCCAGAACCATTGACTTTGACTTTTTCGGGGGATGACCTTTTGAGTCACCATCCCTCACCGGACTTGGTTTCGCCTTCGTATAATCTCGAGCGATATGTCCTTCTTTTCCATAATTATAACATACCTTGAACTATTGTGGGCGCTTTGAATGATATGTCCCTCTTTCCTGCATTTATAGCATAAGACCGGTGGTCGTTCTCCTCCCTTAGTACCAGTTGCTGTTGGTGCTGACGTCTTCACATGGTCATTGTTGAATCTCCTCCCGACTCGCTTCTTCTATTTTCATGGCCATGTTTACCACCAGAGTGGTTACCATTTTTGTCCGTATTTTTCTTTCTCCGCTGGTTATCGTTGTTCTGATGATTGCGGTCACCGGTATGATCCTGGTTGTGGTCCCTCGATTGAACGTACTCGTTATCTCACTCTAACAATTGAGCCCTGTTGACAACATCTGAATAGAGAGAAAATTTATGAGAAATGAGATATTGACGTATGCCAGGTTTCAAACCTCTCAAAAACATCCGCGTTATACGTTCCTCATTCTCCACCAAATGAGGTGCAAACCTGGATAACTCTGCAAACTTCGCCTCGTACTGGGACACCATCATATTGTTTTGTTCCAGCCTAATAAACTCCACTTCCTTTATATGACGAATACTTTCAGGAAAGTACTTGTCATTGAACAGATTCAAACGCCTCCCAAGACATCTTTGAGTCTTGGTACGGATGGGTACGCTTCACGATTCCCACCAAAGAATCGCCTCATTATGGAACATAAAAGTGGCGAATGAAACCTTCTGCTCTCCTCCGCATCCCAAGACATCGAATATCTTAGTGATTTATTTGACCCACGCTTTCTACCTTAATTGGATCCGCTTTCCCGCACTCGTGGTCCCAACTCTTTGAATCGCTTGGTTGTAACAAACCGCATGCGTTGTTATCATTTCCACCAGATTTTGTACACGAGTCTCCTCGTATCGATTTTGCATGAATCGCAAAAAGCTTCTAAACATCCCGCTGCTCATCATCTCTTTCGCTGGTGTTGTTCACAGGAGGAACATTGCCACTGGCTGTTCGCTTCTCCTCATTGGTGAGCAAAGGTGTCTCCACGGTCTCATTTAGTCCACTATTAACATTCTCAGTTGTCATTCTTAAATACTGCCATAAAACAAGGGTTAATTAAGGAAATCAACATATCACATAATATCCATATATACTGACCAACTAACAAATAAGCTTAGGTAGGACACACTAGCGAAGGATTTACTCGTCTCTCCCCTTCTAGTTCTATTCCCCGATCTTCGCCAGAGATCATATCCCTAAGCTCTGATACCAACTGTGATGCCCCCAAAATAGGTATACATCACCCATTTTGAGTTGTCAATAACATGGTATAGAAACAACTACAACTTTATTAATACAACATGAAAACTGTGAGTTAAATTACAAATATTGCCGTTTAGACAATATTCACACCCAAATAAGTCCTCATTACAATTATTGGTACATTATTTTACAAAAATGGTGAGGACTACTAAAACAACTTTCTAGAATCATCATTCCACACCCTGATTAGAACTCGCTACATTCTCGCTTCCTGAGAAGAAAAATGGAACAAAAAGGAAAAGGGTGAGCTCAACTAGCCCAGTAAAGAATATTATGACTAAGATAATATAGAACAAATTATCGTTAGTCTTCAACATGGAAAAATCTGATAAAATACAATAGACAACAAGTTTCAGATCAATATTCGTAGTAGAAATAATAATTCATAGAAGAGTTACGTAGAGAATGAAATCTACTTTTATCTATGAATTTAAAAGTCCATCATCAATATTTTATCCCTGTAACATCAATCAATATTCATCTTGGATCAAATATTCATCTTTGCACTACAGCCAAAGATATTCATCGGTCATGTCATGTTAAATCTCAACACTGCAAAGATATCTTTGCACTACTGAGCCAAAAAGATATTCAAGAATACCATCATTTAGGATCGAGGATGATGAAAAATATTTTAAAGAAAAACGAATCTAAGTGAAACAAAAGAGCAAATATTAAGGATTCAGACTTTAAACAATCCAAGTTCAAAAATACTTCATTAATAATCATAGTGAAGTAAAATTCAAGAATGATCAAAACATGGATACAATCAAAGCTAGTATCCATAATAGATATTTTAGACAAAAAACAAATTTTAATTTTTCTAATAAGAATAGTGATTCATTAATAGTGCTTGCATACACATGAATAATAGAACTCCGGCACACTAAAAAGACAAGAATTTCACAAGAAAAATCTTACCAATAATCCTAAGATAATGATATTAGAAGAAATAATATCATTTTAAAAAAATAACATCCCTTACCTTGAAAAGATCAGATTTCTAACCGAATACTGGGATATAGTCTTTGAAGGAGGAACTTGCACCAGATAAAGAACACTCAAAGTATCAAAATACTCACAAGAATACGCTCGATAATATAGCGAGAGAAAGGGAGAGAAACTTCAGCTTTACGGTGTGATTTTCATTCTAACCTAAGCACCCTATTTATAGAAAATGCTTAAAAACACCAAAGCGAAAAAATTTAATAAAATATTAATATATTTATAAAATTTTCCTTAGCCTACCTATGACCATCCAATTCAAATGCACCAAATAATGACAAAAACAAAAAAAAATGTTTTTGTTATTAAAAATAATTAAAACTTTCAAAATCAATTATTTTAACTACTAAATTCAATAATTCATAATAAATAGCCCTTTTATCCTAAAAATTCAACCATATGTCTTTTCCATAGGAAATTCCATTCTCTACAACTTTGTAAGTTTAAGTTTCCAAATTCCAAGCGTAAGTTGATCAAAATCCACAAATCCAAGCGATTTTACTTGCTATAAACCAATTTCAAATAAGAAATGGGGTCCACCGACTTGTTTAACATGTTTTAAATATTAATTATAACAAAAATACTCCTCCTCCTCATATACTCATATATCCCACATTCATTGTAAAAATATCACCATTATTATATTACTAAAATATAATAATATATTTAAATGAATTATTTATCAGAAAAGATAAAATAACAATTTTTCAACAATTGTCACATTAAAAATTATCTCTATCTATATCCACATAAAATAAATATTTTCCTTATCATATAAATTAATAATTAATTATTCACAAATAATATTATAGAATCACAATACTGACAACCAGGCAGTTCCCAGAAAAGAGGGGGCTTTCCAATAAGGATTTCTCCTTACTGGCCGCAATTAGGTGACCAAACCTCTCCTTGAGATGTAACTTTCTAGACATTGCCAATAATGTTATCTAATAATATTATTTAAATAATATGAATTATTGATCCGATAATGAAAATATCGTAGTGGCAATTATTGAAACAACAATAATATAAAATATCAATGTAGCAATTATCGAATCAATAAAATAAAATATTGAACAAGAATTCATCAGAACAATTATTGAGTAATGCCTTCCTACGTAAGAATCAATAATTGATGCAATACTGCAATGCTTCGTGTTTTACCCACCGGGTATTCCAACAAGATAATCAGTAATAACTACGTCGTTATTTAAAAACAACTTATACTTGTCGCTTTCTTCATCCAATCGCTTTTCACATGGGGCCCACATAAGGGTCGTCTGGTCGTCATTTAATATTCCTCGACAAAGAAGAATGTTCCACGACCAAATAAATATTCCCCGACAAAAATGAATATTTTAAAACCACTTGATTATTTAAAATATTTGCGCATTTTACCCATAACTAACCACATTAATCAAATCAACCCTTACTATTTCAAAATAATAAATAGAGGAAATTTAATTTCATTTATAATAAACTGGGGTCTTACAGTGGAGGCAAAGCAAATTGATACGCAACTTGACCAACCCTCTCCAAAATCTCAAATGGACCGATATAACGTGGACCGAGCTTCCCTTTCAACCCAAATCGCCGAATGCCCTTCCAAGGAGAAACTTTTAGAAACACATGCTCACCAGGTTTAAATTCTAAAGTCCTCATATGCTTATCAGCATAACATTTCTGCCATGATCGAGCCGACTTCAATTTCTCCTTAGCCACCGCTACCTTCTCCGTAGTGATTTGAACTAACTTAGGCCCTTCTATAGCCCTTTCGCCAACCTCATCCCAACAAGTTGGTGCCCGACACTTTCTACCATTCAATGCCTCAAAAGGTGCCATTCCAATACTTGTATGCCAGCTGTTATTATATGCAAACTCAACTAGGCTCAAGTAATCATCCCAATTACCCGACCACTCAAGTGCACAAGACCTCAACATGTTCTCCAACGTCTGAATAGTCTTTTCGGATTGCCCATCAGTTTGCGGATGAAAAGAAGTACTGAAGTTGAGCCGAGTACCCCAAGCTCGTTGAAACCCTTTCCAAAACCGCGAAGTAAACCGTGGATCTCGATCTGAAATAATAGACACCGGAGTACCATGAAGTCTAACAATCTCCTACTGAAAGATATGTGCCAACCTATCCACTGAGTAACCCTCATAGATCACCAAAAAGTGTGCCGATTTAGTCAGCCAGTCCACTACTAACCAAATGGCATCATTCTTCTTAAAAGTCTTCGGCAAACTAGTCACAAAATCCATCGTTATATCCTCCCACTTCCACACTGGAATGTCTAACTATTGCAGCAAACCACTACCTTGTTGATGTTCTATCTTCACTTGTTGACAAGTGAGGCACTTCCCAACATATTCAACCACATCTCGTTTCATCCCATTCCACCAAAAATTCTTCTTCAAATCTCTATACATCTTCGTAGAACCCTCGGATGAATAGAAAATGGCGAACTATGAGCCTCACCAAAGACAGACCTCCCGAATGATTGGATCTCGACGGATACACAAACCACCACCCAACCAAATCACACCATGGTCATCAATACGAAACTCAGATCGCTTGCCCTCCTCTAGATTCTCGCGCATATACCCACAACTTCCCATCTTCTTTTGAGCTTTTCGACCATGAGATAAGAGAGGGCTCCACTCTCATACCTGCCAAATACCCATCTGAACCTCGTACATACAACCCCAACTCGATCCGCTCCATATCCGAAATAAGCTGAGGTTGTGTAATAAGGGCTGCTACACTCCCAAAACTCTTTCTGGTAAGAGCATCTGCAACCACATTTGCCTTCCCCGGGTGATACTAAATCCTCGCATCATAATCTTTTAGAAGCTCCAACCAACGCCTTTGCCTCATATTGAGCTCCTTCTGAGTGAAGATGTATTTAAGACTTTTTTGATCGGTGAAGATATCATAAGTCTCTCCATACAAATAATGCCTCCAAATCTTTAGGGCAAAGATCACCGCTGCCAACTCCAAATCATGTGTTGGGTAATTCACCTCGTAAGGTTTAAGCTACCTAGAAGCATAAGCAATCACCTTACCGTATTGCATCAAAACACACCCTAAACCCTTCTTAGAAGCATCACTATAAATCTGGTAATCTCTTGTCCCTCGACAAAGAATGTAAGTATTGAGTCACCAGTCGTCGCTTTTTCAACTCCTCAAACTCTTCTCACGCTCCTCATTCCAAACAAACTTTGTCCCCTTTCTCATCAACTGGGTCAATGGTAAGGCAAACAAAGAAAATCCTTCCACAAATCGCCTATAGTACCCTGCCAAACCCAAGAAACTTCTAATCTTTGTCACTGTAGTAGGTCTTGGACATTTAGTGATAGCCTTAACCTTCGCAGGATCCACCTTAATGCCTTTAGCAGAAACAACATGTCCCAAAAATGCGACCTGCTCCAACCAAAACTCGCATTTTGAGAATTTAGCATACAATTTCTCTTTCTGCAAAATCCCTAACACCTTGCAAAGATGCTCCTCATGCCCTTCCTTAGACTTGGAGTAAATCACAATGTCATCGATAAATACAATAACAAATTGGTCCAAGTACTCCCTAAACACCCGATTCATTAAATCCATGAACACCGCCGGAGCGTTAGTCAACCCGAATGGCATCACCAGAAACTCGTAATGCCCATATCGAGTGCGAAAAGTTGTCTTAGGGATATCCTCATCCCTCACCCTCAACTGATGATAACCCGACCTCAAGTCTATTTTCAAAAAATATTTTGCCCCTTGAAGTTGGTCAAACAAGTCATCAATCCTCAACAATGGATACCGATTCCTGATGGTGATCTTGTTCAACTCTCTATAGTCTATACACAGCCTCATAGACCCATCCTTCTTCTTCATAAACAAAACTGGAGCACCCCATGGCAAAATATTCGGCCGAATCACACCACGATCTAACAGTTCCTGCAACTGCTCTTTCAACTCTTGCAACTCCAATGGTGCCATCCGATATGGCGCCTTAGAGATAGGCTCCGCACCAGGAATAAGCTCAATAGCAAACTCTACTTCCCGCTGTGGTGGCAACCCTGACAACTCCTCAGGAAACACATCGAAAAAGTCACGAACAATCGGAACATCCTCAATACGGGACTCACCTTTAGATGTATCCTTCACAAATGCCAAATACCCCTCACAACCCTTTGCTACCAACTTCCAAGCCTTCAAAGCTGAAATCAACTTCAACACCCTACTCGGTTGTGAACCCTGAAATGTGAACTCCAAAGACTTCACATCTCTGAATATAACCTTCTTCGCCTGACAATCGATAGTGGCCTGGTGCTTATCCAACCAGTCCATCCCAAGAATGACATCAAAATCGTGAATACTCATTGGAAGAAGATTAGCCCTATGAATCTTATCACCAAAATTGATCTCACACCCTCGATAAAAATCAATAATAACAACAGAAGTCCCCATTGGGGTAGCAATAGACATAACAGAATCCAAAGACTGAGATGGCACACCCAGGTGCCGAAAAAAGACTGAGCAACAACGGAATGAGTAGAACCCATATCAAACAAAATAGACGCCTCACGATTGCCAACTAAAAGAGTACTAGAAACAGTACCTGGTGCACCTGCCGCCTAGTTATATGTCAAAGCAAAAACTCGACCACCTTGACGCTGACCTCCATTGCCACCATTATCACCACCTCTACCATTTCCACGTGGCCCGGTACAGTCTCTAGCCATATGACCCATCTGTCCATATAAGAAGTATGCACCGGTGAGTCTGTGGCATTGCCTCCCCGGATGATTAACCCCACAAGTAGCACAAGGAGCTATCAGAATGAGATTTGGGTTACCCCCACTAGCTGGTCCCGGATAACGACCCTGATTTTGCCCTACCGACGATTATCCCCCTCAACGACGATTCTCGACCATGCCAAGGTAGTCAAGGTTAACGATTTTGCCCTTGCTGAGACATCTGCTGATAACCCCTGTTCTAATTTTGGCCACGCCACTGCCCCTGCTGGCCGCCACGATTTTTGTTCCACTGACCACCCTGATTCTTCCCATATTGGCCCGATGCTTGACCCCGCTGGTCATCTCTGTCCCTCTTTCGACTCCCTTCCGGTTTAGAAGACCGAAAGTCCTGTCTCTCCATCTCAATATTCTTGGCAGCATTGGCCACTGCTAAAACATCTGCAAACTTGGTGTTAATGAGATGCTTCCAATACCTGTAATGGATCCTCCACTTGAATTTTTCTCACTTACTCATTGGTCCTTCTTTGAGGTTCCCGTAAATCTCGCTAACTCGTGAACCTCATCATGAAATCCGTGATGGACTCATCATCTTTTCCGCCAATCGATATATAGTTCTAAGATAGGCCTCTTTATCGCCAAATTTGAAATCTATCACCGATAAAAGACCTCACAAAACTCTACCCAACCAAGTGTTTCAACATAACCATCACCCTTTGTCGTTTTCATCACTTTCCACCATCTCTGCGCATCCCCTTCTAGCTTGTAAACCGCAAGCAGTACTCTATAATAATCCAAGCACCCCAACACATCAAAAATATTCTCCAGGTGGGCAATCCAATTCTCTGCATCAATTGAGTCGGAGCTGAACTGAATGACTGTGGTTTCTGCTTCTGAAACCTTTCCAACCAAACATATATTAGAACCACTTGCTGATTATGACCATCTACATTCCCTTCCTCTTCGTTTGCTTGTGGACCATTATTTCCCATGTTCTCCTGTTCAGGAATTTCTGGTGGCGGCTGCTACATTGCCTGTACAACTTGTGCCACCAACTGCGGTAAAGCCTGGTTCACCGCCTGATTCACCAAGGTAACTAATTGAGCATTAAACTGATCATTAGGTTGCTCATTGGGTTGACCCTCACCTCTTCCCCTATTGTTACCTCGCCTCCCAGCAACTCTAGCGGATCTACGAGCCATCTAAGAAGAGATCATGAACATAAACAAAGCAGAATAGAGACAAATTCGAATATAGCTGATATGATAGCTGAACAGAAAATCAAACAGAACAAAAACCTAACCCAGAAGTCTACCCATAACTCACAGGTCAAACCTAAATAGGTTTTCTATAAGAAAGAACCTAAGCTCTGATACCAACTCTGTAACACCCCCTTTCCAAAATAGAAAGTGGGGTTACTTAAAACATAACAAAACTAATAAATTTCATAGCAAGGCTCAAAGCCACAAAAGAATAGTCTTAATATCTAATAAATACCATAAGTCAACCATAATAAATATCAAACTGTCTCAAACCACAATCTAAAATAATTATTTTAATTCCGAACAAACTAATGTATCACAACCTAAATATAAAATATCTAAATCATTTGGATAAAAGGGAGCTCTCGTCACACTTGCCCTTGATCCCCCTGATTACCTGTCGGAAGAAAAAATACAGCATGAGCCAAATGCTCAGTACGGATATAGAATACAAACAATGAACTAAAATAACTAACTCAATTAAATGAAATGAAACGAAACAAACTAAAATGAAACGAACAAAACTAACACAACGAAATGATAGGCTGAATCAAAAGGGTTGGGTGTTATTTCATATCGAGCTCAAAATAAAATAGAAATATACCTTGCCACACAGGCAAGTCAAATAATACCACACAAGCAAATCAAATAATGCCACACAAGCAAGTCACATATTGGATCGCGAATCCAAATGTTTGTAAAGTCGGAAGGTGTGTTTGGCACAAACATCACCAATCCACAGAACAGAACAAAATAGAAAACTAGGGTCGACCCATACGCCTCCCACAACAAAACACCAAATGGCCAACTCCTAACGGAGCACAAAACGGAGACGCCGTGGACTGATCACACCGCCGCGAAAGGTGTCATGCCTCGGTGCCAAGAGGACATGCCTGTGGTACCCCTACAGGTGGTTATAGCTCAGGTATACCCTACAGTATTCTAACAAAATATAATGACACAACACATGCGACAAAATATCAACACAAAGGGGATCTAACGTGTATATGTTAAATCGAACGAATCATCAACACAAGTCTCTGAAAATATAATAACATGTACATCACTATAAACATCAAAATAAAATTTAGACATGATACACTAGTCTAACGAGTACAAACATGAGTTCTAATACAACTCCAAAACAAAACTATCACATAAATTGACAAGAAATAATTATGAGAGGCAATACTAAATCTCGAAACGAATAACGAAACGAACACATTAAAAACAAAAGAGTCTCGCTGAACGAGTACGGAATCCGTACCTTGATTAAGCAATGAAATACCCAAAATTATTCCAAAAACTCATTTAGACTCTCTCCGTTCGAACTAATCACTAAAATAATACATTCATAAATGATATTATCAAAATATATTTACACTTTAATTACTATGATTTTGCGTTAAGCTATAGCAGAATAATCCAATTAACCTCAATAGGTACATGCACTATTTTGGCAACTAGCTAACGGGACAAACTTCAATTGGCATGATACTACAGATTATCATAGTTTGTCCTTTTACGGATGGTAGCTTGTTATGGAGAATGAAAGCTTGGTAATAGATATATTATTATGATCATTACGGTGTGAAGCAAGCATATATATTGACACTGGTATGGTATGTTGTTCAAAATTTTATTAGTAATGTGAGGGACAAATTGACAGTGGTACCAACAAAGACTCTCAATCTATATATCTAATAATATAATATTTATGATGATTTTTTTTTACACACAAGCTTTTACGATTAATTTGAATTCATACCTTGTTAACTGAGTCACTTTCTTCTTCCTTTCGTATTGTGGCTGCGTCCCTTTCTTTTTCTCAGGCAGTTACGTATCAAATAATGTCAAGTAAAATTAGGTTTACTTATCTATTTATTTATTTATTTAATTTATCTTATTAATTTTCTTATTATAACATGATTTAAAATTATAAAACATAGATTGGATCCAATTAAATTAAGCCCAACTTTACCAAGTTAATTTACAATTTACCAAACACTTATTAATACATTAGCCCACATAAATTAAATGACTAATTGACTCAAATTAAAGACAAAGTCCAATTATAATATTTAAAATATGCATTTAAAGATCATCTATTTATTTATTATTATATATATATATATATATATATTTTTAACTGGGTATTACAATATATTTCCTTCTCTTTGTGCAACTAGAGTAGTATTCTTAGTACCATAAAATATTGTGTATTTATCTTTTTCAAAGTTAACTTGATGGCCATTATCCATTAATTGGTTAATACTAATTAAATTAAATTCAAGACCATTAACAAGCTGCACATTATTTATACTTACCTTGCCATTACCAATTTTACCTTTTCCAATTATCTCGCAGGTTTTATTGTCTCCAAACGTGACCGTTCCATTTTTCTTCTTGATATTTCTACGAATTTTGATTTATCACCTGTCATGTGCCGAGAACATCCGCTATCAAGAATCCATTTTTGAGATGGAACTCTTGCCTTTAAACATACCTGTCAAGAAAGAATAATTTATCCTTTTGGTACCCATATCTTTTTGGGTCCACTTATGTTAGTATCAAGTAAATCATTCTTTTTAATCCATACCTTTTTAACCTTGTTTCGTTTCTTAAAACAATTTATATCTAAATGACCTTTAATACCACAATGTTTACAGGTTGTGAAAGGAGAGCAATAATTTAAACTAAATCGTGACTTTGATTTTAGCATTTTCATTTTACTCTTTTTATGCATAGAATCATAACCAATTCCATGTCTTTCAAAACTAGGTCTTTGTTTACCTAATATGACATTTAAATTTTCTTCACCTTGGACAAATTTAGCAAGAGATAATTTTAATGAAGCAATTTCTTTTTGAAGTTCATTATTAGGAAAGGTTTTAACAGGAGATTTATCACTAAATGCATCAATACACACATCTCTCATTTTTTAGCTCATTAGTCAATTTTTGGACTTCATTATTCAAGACATTTACCTTATTGAAAATTATTTTGTTCTAATTGTCTAAATACTCAATCTTAGCAATCAAAACCTTTTCTTCTTTACATGTAGATTCCTTTTCAATTTCTTTCTTTTCATCTATTAGTGAATCCACTTCACTCATTAAAGTATTAACTAAACCTCTTAAGCATGCATTCTTTTCTTTTAACTTCTTATTTTCTTGTTCTAATGAGTTCAATTCATTAAAGATACCTGATTAGATTCACCTTCAATTCCCACGAAGCATACTTGTGCTATCTCATCTTTAGCATCGATCTCCACTTCGGATTCCTCATCACTCCAAGTCACAAGGGCTTTGTTCTTCTTGTTGTCTTTGTAGTTTGTCTTCCCTTTGTTCTTTAATTGAAAACAATCTTTCTTGAAGTGAACAGGACGTCCACATTCAAAGCATGTCTCTTCAGTTTTCTTTCCTTTGGACTTATTTGAATTGAAAGTATTTCTTCTCTTATTCTTCCTTTGTAGTAGCCCCTTGAGCCTTCTTCACATCATGGCTATTTCTTCATCTGAGTTATCATCTAGCTCCTCTTCATTATCTGCAGTAAGAGCTAAGGCCTTTCTTCGAGGAGTTTCCTCCTCATCATCATATCTCTTTAACTGATGTTCATATTCTTCTAATTCACCAAACAAAGTTAAAGTATCCATGGAAGAAATAGTGTCAGAATCTTAAAGAGTAGTAATTTTAGAAGCAAACCTTATGTGCATAGCCCGAAGTAAATTACGGTTGATCTCACTCTGAGGAATAGTTTTGTCCAATAATTTCAAGGAGTTTTCGCTTGAGCTAGCTAAATGGTTTCATCTTTTTCGAGCTTGAACATTTCATAATCGTGCATAAGCATGCTTAGCTTGACTTCTCGTACTTTGGAAGTACCTTCATGACTTACCACTAGTGTGACGCCCCCAAAATAGGTATACATCACCCATCTTGAGTCGCCAAATACATGGTACAAAATTCAAATACAACTTAATTATACAACAGTCGTGTGAAATACGAAAAAACATAATCTAAGAGTTTTAATAAGAATATTTTCATCTAGACAATATCCACACTCAATGGAGTCCTCATTACATTTATAGTCACACTATTTAACAGAATAGTGAGGACTACTAATGTTATCATCTGGACCGTCACTCCGTTCCCCGACTAGTCCCGACTATGTTCTCATTTTAAGAAGAAAGGAAAAAGAAAGGGTGAGCTCAACTAGCCCAAGATGAAAATATTATGACTAAGATAATGCGAATAAATTATCATTAGTCTTCAACAATGTTAAACTGATAAAATACAATAGACATCAAGTTTAACTACAGCGAAATAAGCAATCTATTAGAAGAGTCAAGTAGAGCATGATATCTACTATCTTCTATGATTTAAAATGTTTTCATCAATTTTTATTACTGAGACTCAGCTTAATAAATAAACCACATCATCAAATCCTCCCTGCACTACGGGCCAAGGATGTTCATTAAATCATCAATGGTCATGACTATACCGAATAATCCCTGGTCATAATCATACCAAAAACTCTCCATCAATGCACTACAGGCTACTGAGGACTTTTACCACATCATTTATAACATTATAGGTAATGATTATAATTGAATGATCCCTAGTCATAATCATACCAAGTCCATCTACGACGTAGTTAAGCATAGATGACTTTCATCACAATATAAGCATGAGGATGATGACAATGACATAATAATTCAATAAAACAAGTTTAAGAATAAATTTATAAGTTAATTTATCCCGAAATCAATAACGTCCAAATTGTCAACATGATTCTCGCTTTTGTGGAGTAAAATTCAAGAATGCTCGTAAGAATATTTCCATGAAAAGATCTTTGGATGAAGCGCAAAATATCTAGGATATTCTACTAATTTCATGGAGTATAGAAGTTAGAACTTTAACCAACCGAGTATAATAGAATATATGAAACTATGAATGGATTTTCGCCGCACGCCATGCGGTAATCCACGTAGAACGAGATCATTTCCACAATTTAATAAGGAATGAATACAAAGGATCATTCACCATGCATGTGGTAATCCACATAGACGAGTTATTCCAACGTAATAATAAAGAATGGAATAATGTAAGGATTCACCATGCATGCGATAGATAGCGCATGCATGAGTTACTCTCAATGTATAATAATAAAGAATGGAACCAGTCGCTGAGTAATCCACACATGCATGGATATTCCAAATGAATAATAAAGAATGGAACTGTGTCATGCGTAATCCGCATGACATGTGATATTCTAACGAGAATAATAAAGAATGGAATAAAACAAAATTCACCGAGTAATGCGATAGTATCATGTGATGTGTTATTCCAACGAGAATAATAAATAATGGAACTGAATCAAATGCGTAATACATTACGAGATAGGATATTCCAAATGAATAATAAAAATGGAATAATAGAAGAATTTCACCATGTATTCGGTGATTGTGCATAAACAGGTTATTCCAATGAATAATAAGGAATGAAATAATGAAAGAATTTCACCATGTATGCGATCTTGATATATACTGAGTTATTCCAATGAGAATAATAAAGAATGGAATAATGTAAGAATTTCACCATGTATGCGGTACTTCTCATAGATAGGTTATTCCAATGTAATAATAAGGAATGGAATAACAATAGCTCTCTTCATGAATCTGAAAAGAAATATAATACCCTTACCTTGTAAGAAATGGATATTAGAATAAAGTGAGGTAGCAGACTTTTCTCTTCTTTCTCTCTATAATTTCTCTCTATAATAATTGCTCTATAGCTTTAGTGAATTGGTGAGAAATGAAGGAAGAATGAGCTTCTATTTATAGGAAAATATAGTTTCGATAATTGCACGCTTTGGGGCTCAAAATATTACAAAGATAATACCTTCCTCTTTTCTTCATTTTAATTTAGTCCTGCAAGTATTATCAAACTTGCACCACCTCCCCTAATAGTAAATAATGTGAATCAATAGTTCAATCATGTTAATAAATAGTTATCATCATGTGAAAATACGAATTATAGTATAGTACCTCCATCAACTTAGTCATGCAAGTATTATCAATCTTGCACCAACTCCCCTAATAGTACAAGAATGTGAATCAATAATACACACATGTGAACAAATAGTTATAATCATGTGAATTAATAGCAATTAATTGCTCATTTATCCGATTAATTACCCGACTGGTCAGTATAATTTTCAGAAATCAATTAATATCGAAATAAATATCGATTTCAACTAACACTAATAATTCCAACACAATGGAACTATCAATTTCATCTTTAATCAACACGAACTTATTCATCATTAATATTATAACTCACAATATTTAACAACTAGGTCGTTCCCAAGAAAGAGGGGGCTTTCCGATAAGGATTTCTCCTTATTGGCGCACAATTAGATGACCAAACCTCTCCTTGACCAGGGGAGGATCTATGCCTGGGGCAGGGGGGCACCTGCCGCCACTGAATTTCCTCAAGTCAAATAAAGCGAGCCCCTCAAGGGACAAAGGCAAATCCTTCATCTTATCAGACTGAAAAGAGAAATGAAACAACATAATAAATTGCGAAGAAAAGAAAGGAAAACTTAAAAGGCAGGTGTATGTAAACTAAGGAGAATACTTACAAGGTACCCGACCGAGAAAGTGTCGTGTGACTCAACAGAATGTAAAACATCAGTTGCTCCACCTAAAGAACTACTAATTATACACTTCCTATCAAGTGAGGATGAAAATCAGCAATAGGCTCTAAATGATTTTCTCTCGGGGGAGAAGGATTTGCCACAACAGGAACGAAGACCACATGATAATCATCAACATTAACATGGGTGTTATTGGTACCCTTAAGGCTGTCATGAGAAACTACTATATGTGGGCGTGAAGATGGAACTGTACTTCCCACAACAGGAACCAAGACCACATGATAACATGTGGGATACTTGGAATTGAAGATATTATTGAAAACACATTGAACTTTATTATGTTATAATTTAATTCAGTCTCAAAATTTGATCTGAATTGTTACATTTTATCTTCCTTTAACTTTTTTTTCTCTAATTTTTCTTATAAATTTTCTCTATAAAATTTTATACAATTTCTATCACTCAAATTAGTTTTACATTTTCTATCTCTAAACTTATTTTCCACACTTTTTATCTCTTGATTTTTTTTATTCATTCTCTTTCTTACTATTTTTTTTCCACTTATCTTTTTTCTCTTTCCCTTGCTTTTTTTCTTTATAAGTTTCTAAGAAGGGGACCACTATTTCACATGTATTTTTGATATTTCAACATAATTTCCATTCACATAAAAGCAAGATCCGCTTTATGGTCATGTTATGCTCAGGTGAGTGGATCATGTAAAAATATCAAAACTATGCGAAAATATCAGTTCCCTTCTCACAAATGTCGCCAAACAATGAAAAAAAGGGGAAAGAAAATAACATTATTTTATATGAAAACTGTGGGCCCAAGTACAAATTAGGGTTTATATGACCTAATTGAATTAAATGCACAATTAGGGTTCCATGACCTCATTAAATGTACAAATTAGGGTTCACATGGCCTAATTGAATGAAGATGAAAAAATCAAAATAAATGTATTATACTTTTAGAAGCCTCCATGCACATGTCCCAAGCCCAAGTGAGCTCGTGGAGGCAGCTCGTTTTGGGAATTGATTGAGGATTAGATTGATGGCTAGAAGGATATGAATGATATGAGTATTATTCTAATGACTAAATGGTATTTTTGAAATTTTCCTGAAGACATGTGCCTGACATGTGACTACTTAATTAAGTTCCTGGAAACTCTATAAATACCTCTTCCATGCTAGGAAGGAGGGGATCTCTTAGAACTTTGCACTTGGACTCTTAAAAGATTGGAGGACTTGGACATTCTCTCAACTCGAAGCACTCAAGAAGGCTCTTGGAATCCCTGCTACCCTAACAAGGTTTTTGAATTCTAAGATTTCTGCCACGTGTCATTAGAGTAATTACTCACTTGTTCTTCTCCCCTCTTCAATAAATCAATCAATTCCGTACTCTTCGTGGATTTTTCTCCTCCTTAGCCAACATGAAACCCTAACTAGAAGAACACGATTTTCTTGCCCACATTTGTGTAGAATTCATGAAGGGTATGCCAATAAGTCAA
Source organism: Panax ginseng (assembly GCA_020205605.1). Lineage (NCBI taxonomy): Eukaryota > Viridiplantae > Streptophyta > Magnoliopsida > Apiales > Araliaceae > Panax > Panax ginseng. Next base: position 161,519,872 of record CM035137.1, read on the forward strand.
AGTGGGAGAACTACAGGAAGAGTTTCACCGACAACGAGTATTACTTCACCGGATCCAGTTCCAAGGCAAGCAAATCAAGCTTTCCAAGGCGTGAATCTAGATCTCGATAACCCTATCAATGTGCATGTAGAGGAGCACCATGGTCCTGTTGGAAACGAATGTCCCTGCATAGATGAAACAAAGAATTTCAACCCTTTCTTTAGTATATCAACATAATCAACATTCCCAAGTATCTCATCGATCCAATGCTGCCATTCCTGAAGGTGGCTAGATGAATTAGACAAGAAGTGAAGGGGACTGAAAGGGTACACTTGTTTCTCTATGCATATATGGGGAATGCGATCGGAATGGGGAAAGTCATCCCAACCTCCATAAGTCGCTGCATATAAAAACAAGTCTTTCTTCTCTGGCGAAAAAAAAAAATTTGAATGATGTAATAAGCTTCTGAACTTGCTCCCAAAAAAGACGTCGGAATGACTAAAAGAGGGGAGCCCTTCCCCAATCACTGAGGAACGGGGCCTCCTTGGCGGTTTTTGGGTCTGCAAAATGTTCAATGGAGAGGGTATGCAAGCAAGAAGAATTCAGCATAAGGGCCCTAAAGAGTAAGGAAAGGATGACAAGAAAAGCATTTGAACTTGAGTGCTTATCATAAAGAAAGAAGAAAGTCGGATATTTAAGATTAAAGACACATGAAAAGAAGAAGAAGCATTGTCGAAAAGAGTTAGAAATCACAATCACGCAAGAAAAAAAATTCACGAAATTTTTTGAAAAAACTTCAAACAAATTTCAAAAGCATTATTGAGAGCCTTTTTTGAACTTATAGCGGTATCTATTATAGCCAAAGGAGGTGATTTTCGTAGGGATCGTCGCTAGCTTTGTTTTGATATATTATGGGCCCCGAAACTCCAAACGGATCAAAAGTTTTGATCAAAATAGTAATTACTCCTCCCGTACTTCATTTTTTCCATCTAATTCTTTGATTTCCCCAAGGGTTTGGCCCCTGGGTTTGGCCACTTAGGGTGTTTTTTCACTGCGAGAGCATTTTTCTTCCTTCGTGTTTTTCGTCAAAAAATGCCAAATATTTCCTTATTATCCGGGGAAAAATCAAGATATAATCAAAGGTAATTATGGGGCTCGGAAGACAAAAGAAAGATTGAGGTACCTAAAAAATGCCTCTAGGATTCTATTTTCATAGGGTTCTCGACCACCTGAGGGTTGTCTCCTTTATACCTTTGAGGTCCTGTAGCTCCACAAATCAACTACTTGGAACGAATGTTACCTCATCGTGAAAATTATAGCCTTTCTTTGATAATATCCGAGGGAAAAAACCAAGATATGATCAAGGTGATGGGGCTCAGAAACAAAGAAAGACTACAATTGCCTGAAATAAAAAAGAGAAATAGAGGAACCAAGTCAAGAGAAATCCGAAAAAAACATACAACTAAGCAAATTGATAGGCGAAGACTAGAAGAAGGAATGGAGCCCCAAGGGTTTGGGTCCCCCATAGGGTTTAGCCCTATAGGGAGGAATCCTCAATGTTACCTCTCGCTCAGATTAAAGAAAGTCTCCTTGCTGCTCCGTTGATGATCTTCCTAGCTCGTAGGAAGAGAGAGAAAATCTAAAATGAAGCAAGATGAAAAGTGAAGCATGAATGAATTGGGAGATGCATATATATGAATACATGTATAGTCCCTAAAGTATACTTGCAACAGAAAAGGAAGCAATCACTCTTCTTCTATTAAGGAATTGAAAGGATTCAATCTCGTTTCCAAAAAGATAAGTATATTTGATTTTGTTTCTAAATAGAAATATATAAAGATATTATATAGAAAAGATTTGATTTTTACTCCCAATAAAGGGAAATTTTGAAATTTGATTTTCCTTCTAAATAATAATAATTATAAAGAAGGATATTGTTTTCAAAATCAAATAAAGAAAAATTTAATTTTCAAAATAAAATTAAGATTTGATGTGATGTGATGTGATGTGATAAAAATGAAAGATTTAGTTTACCAAAAGAAAGATTTTATTAGATTAAATTTTATTTGGTAATATTTGATGATCTTCCTTGTTTTAATTTCCAGAAAAAAAATAAGGAAATAAATATTGGGCAAGCTAGGGTGGTGCGGTTTGAAATCCAAACCGTACCTGAAACCGCTTAGGTGCGGTTTGACAAATCCAAAACCGCACATAAAACCGCTTGTGATTGGTGCGATGCAGTTTTAATTTGTGCGGTGCGATTTCAATTGGTGCGGTTTCGGTTCCAAAACCAATTAAAACAGCAAAAAAGTCTAAGTCTTCAATAGAATTTAACACATACAGAGCTCACATCGAGCAATTAACTTAGTGACAGAGTCGACAATGAGAATTATATCAAGTATAGAAACAAAGCTCCTTTATGTTACATTCACCATCAAATCATAGAACAGTGAGACATATAAAATAATTTTAGTTTATAATAAAGGAATGATGCTTTAAAACTAAAACATACGCTATATAAAACAACGGAGACTATATATAATTAACGATAAAACTTTCGCTGTTATTTTTATAAAAAGATAATTATGTCGTTTTTTAATTACGATAATACTTCCGTTGTGGGGTCCACCAGTGATTGTGCCGTCGTACGAATATTTCCTGTTAAAACGAATATTTCCTGACCAATCGAATATTATATAATCACTTGCTTACTTTGCAAAATTTGTAAATATTACCCACAACTATAACATTATATCAAATCCACACCATAATATTCAAAAATATATTTCAAGAAAATTATTCTTTATTCATAAAAGTTGGGGTCTTACAACCTCCCCTTCTTATGAAATTTCATCCTCGAAATTAAGGTACATATCTGGTATATCAAAGAGGTGAGGATATCTTGACTTCATCTCAGATTCAAACTCCCAGGTCATTTCCTCCACATCGTGGTTTCTCCACAAAACTTTGACTTGAGGTATAACTTTAGAGCGTAGAATATGATCCTTCTTATCCAAGATTTTACCAGGTAACTCTTCATACGTTAAATCTTCCTCTATCTCGTCTGGTTCTAATTCAATAATGTAGTTCGGGTCTTTCACATATTTACGTAACATAGATATGTAAAAAACGTTATGAACACGAGACATACTTGGCGGTAAGGCGAGTCTATAGGCCACAATTTTTACTCGATCGATGATTAAAAATGGGCCAATGAATCGAGGATTGAGCTTTCATCTCTTTCCAAATCTTGTAACTCCTTTCCATGGAGCAACACATAACAACAATTGATCTCCAATATTGAATTCCACGTCTTTTCGATGAAGATCAACATAACTCTTTTGTCGATCTTGTGAGATTTTTATACGTTGTCGGATCGTTTGAATCTTTTTTATAGTCATACGTACCAAATCTGGTTCCAACAATGTTGCTTCACCCACCTCATCCCAGCATACTGGAGAACGACACTTTCTTCCATATAACTCCTCAAATGGAGCCATGCCAATACTTGCTTGATAACTATTGTTGTAGGAAAACTCCACCAATGGTAAGAACTTGTCCCAACTTCCCTTGAAGTCAAGGACACAGAGTCTTAATAAATCTTCAAGAGTTTGAATAGTCCTTTCCGATTGCCCATCCATTTGAGGGTGATATGCCGAACTAAATCGTAAATCCGTGCCCATAGCTTTTTGCAAACTAACCCAAAATCTTGAAAGTGAATCTTAGGTCTCGATCAGAAACTATAGATACTGGCATACCATGTAATCTTATGATCTCGTTTATGTACATACTAGCAAGATGTTCAAGTATAAAAGTTTCTCGTCGGTAAGAAATGAGAAGACTTGGTCAATCTATCAATAATGACCCAAATCGCATCTATGCCTTGAGAAAACTTGGGAAGACTCAGAACGAAAATCCATGGTAATGTGCTCCCACTTCTATTCGGAATTTCAAGTGGTTGCAATGGACCTTTTGGCACTTGATGTCTGGCCGACTCGTTGACAAGTTAGACACCTTGAGATAAACCCCGCTATCTCTCTCTTCATATTGCTCCACCAAAATGTATGTCGAAGATCATGATACATTTTGGTACTCCCAGGATGGATTGCAATCGGTGTGTTGTGCACCTCCATCATGATTTTATACTTCAAGTAAGAATCGTTAGGAACAAAAAGTCTGGAGTTGACTCGAAGTATTCCTTCTTCATCAATTTTTGCTTCCAAAATAGCATCTTCTTGTACTTTCTTCCTCATACGCATCAGCTCCAGGTCTGTAGCTTGAGCAGCTTTAACTTTATCAATTAAAGTCGGTTCTACTCGTATATTCGTCATCATCATATGGGTCCCTGGAGTCTTTAACTCTATCTCCATCCTTTGTAAGTCATACAAAATGGGTCTTTGCGTTGACAATATCGCACTCGTACCCTCATATGATCTTCTACTCAATACGTCAGCTACTACGTTCACTTTTCCAGGATGGTATTGGATGGTATGATAATAATCTTTCAACAACTTAAGCCATCGTCGTTGCCATATGTTAAGTTCCTTTTGAGTGAAGAAATATTTGAGGCTTTTATGATCCGTATAGATCTCCACCTTCTCTCCATACAGGTAATGCCTCCAAATCTTAAACACAAAAACGACTGCTGCCAACTCTAGATCATGAGTAGGATAATTCCTCTCATATTCTTTGAGTTATCGCGAGGCATAGGCTATGACTTTCCCATGTTGCATAAGAACACATCCTAACCTTTTGCACAAGCATCATCAGAGATAACAAATCCATCCGAACCAGGATGGTATTGTCGAAGCAGTCTTTGAAATGAGTCTCCTCTTGAGTTCTTTAAAACTCTTTTCATATTCCTCGTTCCAACCGAATTTTGTATCTTTTCGAGTCAGCTGAGTTAATGGAGTAGCGATTCGAGAAAACCCTTCTACGAATCTCCAATAATAACCAAAAAAGTTCAAAAGCTACGTCTTGATCATTGACGACTTGGGTTGCTCCACTTTGAATTGCTTCAATTTTTCTTGGGTCAACAGATATTCCATGATTTGATATCACGCGCCCAAGGAATGAAACTTCCTCAAGCCAGAACTCACATTTCTTCAACTTGGCATATAGCTTGTTTTCACGAAGCTTTTGGAGTATCAACCTCAAGTGTTGCTCATGGTCTTCACGGGTTTTGGAGTATATGAGGATGTTATCAATAAAGACGACCAAAAAGTGATCCAATTATTCCTTGAATACTTGGTTCATCATGTCCATGAAGGCAGCAAGAGCATTAGTGTAAGACCCCAGTTTATTATAAATGAAATTAAATTTCCTCTATTTATTATTTTGAAATAGTAAGGGTTGATTTGATTAATGTGGTTAGTTATGGGTAAAATGCGCAAATATTTTAAATAAGCAAGTGATTTTAAAATATTCATTTTTGTCGGGGAATATTTTTTTGGTCGTGGAATATTCTTACTGCTTCTTGTAAGGGCATATTCGCATTTACTAAGTAGCGACCTTGTGTGGGCCTCATAATGGAAAGCGATTGGATGAAGAAAACGACAAGTATAAGTTATTTATAAATAACGACGTAGTTGTTACCGTTAATACTGTTGGAATACCCGGTGGTTAAAACACAATAGCACACGGTATTGCATCAATTATTGATTCTTACGTAGGAAGGCATTACTCAATAATTGTTACAGTAGTTACTGTTCAATATTTTATTTTATTGATTCAATAATTGCTACATTGATATTTTATATTATTGTTGTTTTTGATCATTGTCACTACTACGATTTTTTATTTATCAAATTAATAATTCATATTATTTGAATAATATTATTAGATAACATTATTGGAAATGTCTAGAAAGTTACATCTAAGGAGAGGTTTGGTCACCTAATCATGCCAAGAAGAGGAGAAATCCTTATTGGAAAGCCCTCTTTCTTGGGAACTACACGTTGTCGATGTTGTGATTACGTAATATTATTTATGAATAATTAATTATTGATTTATATGATAAGAAAAATATTTATTTTATGTGGATATAGATGAAGAAAATTTTTAATATGACAATTGTTGAAAAATTGTTATTTTATCTTTTCTGATAAATAATTCATTTAAATATATTATTATATTTTAGTAATATAATAATGGTGATATTTTTAAAATGAATGTGGGATATATGAGTATATGAGGAGGAGGAGTATTTTTGTTACAATTAATGTTAAACATGTCGGTGGACCCCATTTCTTGACTGCAATTGGTTTATAGCCCGTAAAATCGCCCGTTTGTGGATTTCGATCAACTTCTACTTGGAATTTGGAAAAACTTAAACTTACAAAGTTGTAGAGAATGGAATTTCCTATAGAAAGGATATGTGGTTTGAATTTTTTTGATAAAAGGGCTATTTATTATGAATTATTGAAGTTCCATAGTTCTGAAATAATTGATTTTTGAAAGTTTTAATTATTTTTAATAACAAAAACATTTTTTTGTTTTTGTCATTATTTGGTGGCTGAATTCAGATGGTCAAGGTAGGCTAAGGAAAATTTTATAAATATATTAATATTTTATTAAATTTTCTGCTTTGGTGTTCTAAACATTTTCCTATAAATAGGGTGCTTAGGTTAGAATTGAAAATCACACCGTAAACTCAAGTTTTCTCCCTTTCTCTCTATATTATCGAGCGTATTCTTGTGAGTATTTTGATACTTTGAGTGTTGCTATATCTGGTGCAAGTTCCTTCAAAGACTATATCCGGTATTCCAAATTTAGAAATCTGATCTTTTCAAGGTAAGGGATGTTATTTTTTTAAAATGATATTATTTTTCTAATATCATTATCTTGGATTATTGGTAAGATTTTTCTTGTAAAATTCTTGTCTTTTAGTGTAATAGGGGTTACTATTCATGTATACGACACTATTCACGATATCGACACTTATTCACGAATCGACCTAATTATTCATGTAAAAAATTTAATTTTTGTTTTTGTCCAAAATATCTATTATGGATACTAGCTTTGATTGTATCCATGTTTTGATCATTCTTGAATTTTACTTCACTATGATTATTAATGAAGTATTTTTGAACTTGACCTTGCTTAAAATACTTAATCCTTAATATTTGCTCTTTTGTTTCAATCGGATTCGCTTTTCTTTAAAATATTTTTAATCATCCTCAGTCCTAAATGATGGTATTACTAAATATCTTTGGCCTGTAGTGCAAAGATGAATGAATTTTTGATGAATATCTTTGGCATGTAGTGCAAAGATGTACATGTGTTGAGATGAACATGACCGACTGATGAATATCTTTGGTCTGTAGTGCAAAGATGAATATTTGATTCAAGATAAATATTGATTGATGTTATAGGGATAAAATATTGATGATGGACTTTTAAATTCATAGATAAAAGTAGATTTCATTCTCTACGTAACTCTTTTATGAATTATTATTTTCTCTGCGAATATTGATCTGAAACTTGTTGTCTATTGTATTTTATCAATTTTTTTCCTGTTGAAGACTAACGATAATTTGTTCTAGATTATCTTAGTCATAATATTCTTTACTGGGCTAGTTGAGCTCGCCCTTTTCCTTTTTGTTCCATTTTTCTTCTCAGGAGGCGAGAATGTAGCGAGTTACAGTGGAAAGTGTAATGATGATTCTAGAAAGTTGTTTTAGTAGTCCTCATCATTTTTGTAAAATAATGTACCAATAATTGTAATGAGGACTTATTTGGGTGTGAATATTGTCTAGACGGCAATATTTGTATTTAAACTCACAGTTTTCATGTTATATTAATAAAGTTGTAGTTGTTTCTGTACCATGTTATTAACGACTCAAAATGGGTGATGTATACCTATTTTAGGGGCGTCACAGTTGGTCAATCCAAAAGACATGACTAGGAATTCATAATGCCCGTACCGAGTTCTGAAAGAAGTATTTAGAATGTCATCAATTTTAATCTTCAACAGATGATATTCGGAACAAAGATCAATCTTTGAAAGGAATTTGGCTCCTTGCAACTGATCAAAAAGGTCATCAATGCGAGGCAACGGGTACCTATATTTTATGGTGACATGATTCAACTCCCGATAATCAATACAAAGTCGCATATTTTCATCTTTCTTCTTTACGAATAGAACAGGAGCACCCCAAGGAGACGTACTAGGACGAATAAAACCGATGTCTAACAATTCCTGTAGTTGGGTTTTTAACTCCTGAATTTCAATAGGAGCCATTCAATATGGGGCTTTGGAAATGGGTTTTGTACCAGATTTAAGGTCGATACAAAATTCAATTTCACGCTCTGGGGTAGGCCAGGAAGTTCTTCAGGGAATACGTCAGAAAATTCATTAACAATAGAAATATCATTCAAAACTGACGTATTTTTGTTTAGATCCGTGACATGAGCTAAGAAAGCTTGACATCTGTTTTTCAATAAACGAATATCTTTATGACTTGATATGACAATGATTGATTTTAGTGGTTTGGTTGCTTGAATTCGCATAATAGATTGGTTAGGAATATGAAAGCTAACAACCTTACGAAAACAATCGATTTTATCATGATGAGTAGTTAACCAATCAACCCCTAAAATCACATCAAATGCAAGTATTTTCAAGGAAATAAGATCGACATGTAACGTGTGGTTACCGATTTGAATCAAACAAGACTTATAAACTGTGGATGTAATGAAGGTTTCTCCCAACGGAGTTTCAACAGATAAGTCAAAGTCTAATTTCTCCGGAGTCAAATTTAAACGTTGAGCGCAAGTAGGAGAAATAAAGGAATGGGTAGAACCGGTTTCAATTAAAATATAAACTTCGCTAGAGTTTATGATTAGCTTACCCGTGATCACCTCGTTTTGATTCCTCGCTTTTTGGGAGGTTACGAAAAACGCTCTCTCTTGAACTACCGATTTTTTCTTGTCTGGGACACCCTTTGATGCCTCCATCCCAGTTGGACTTAACTTTGGTGTATGACAAAATCGGGCTAGGTGACCTTTTTTTCCATAATTATAACACGCTTTGGACTGCATCGTGCAGTTTAGACTTATGTGTCCTTCCCCTCCACATTTGTAACATACGACCGGTGGTCGCTTCTCCTTCCTTAACAACAAAGTCTTTGGTCTTTGGCGCCTTTCCATCCTTATTGAATCTCCTCTTCTTGAAATGTCCACTCTTATTGTCATGGCCATGATTACCACCGGCGTGATTATCATTTCGGCATGTTTATTCCTCCACGTTTGTTGTCACCGCTTCAAGATGATCGCTACCACTGGTATTATCGACTTGTTGGCTGCTTTCTCTCTTGGTTAGGGGTTGACTCATTATCGCGCTCCCAAGAATCGAGCCCTATTCACAACATCTGAATACAAACACAGTTTGTGAGAAATTAGGTATTGACGTATCTCAGGTTTCAAACGTCTTAGAAACATCCGTGTCATTCTCTCCTCATTATCAACTAAGTGGGATGCAAATTGAGACAACTCAGCAAACTTAGCTTCGTACTGTGCCACGGTCATATTGTTTTGCTCAAGCTTGATGAACTCTACCTCCTTCATGTGACGAATACTTTCAGGAAAGTATTTGTCGTTGAACAGTTCTTGGAACTTCTCCCAAGACATCTTCAGTGCGGCAGGTTGAGTATGCTTTATAGATTCCCACTAGTAATCTGCCTCTGCTCGCAACATAAAAGTGGCAAAGGGAACCTTTTGCTCCTCGGAGCATCCCAAAACATCAAATATCTTGTTGATCTGCTTTATCCACGTCTCCACCTTAAGTGGTTTTGGCTCTCCAAAAAACTCCGGTGGTCCCAGCTCCTTGAACTGCTTAGTGGTGACCGTCCGAGAGTTGTCATTGTTTCCACCTGCATTTTGGACAAGAGCCGCTTTCACCTGATGTTGCATGAATTGCATAAAGCCTCTGAACATCCCGTCGTTCACCATTTCATTGGTGTTATTGTTTACATGAGGATTATTATCTTCCTGTTGCACATTATCCTGGGCATTAATCTGTGGTGACTCAACGGTCTCATGTGCTTCATTGTTTATCTCAACATTTTTGAATGCAATTTTAAATACTGTCACAAAATAAGGGTTAATTAACATATCACATATTATCCCTATACTCTGATCGACCAATTAAATACCAAATAAACTTAGGTAGGTCATACTAGGCTAAGAATTCCTGTCTCTCCCTCCTAGTTCTTGTCTCACATCTCGGCCCAGGGATCATATCCTAAGCTTTGATACCAACTGTGACACCCCCAAAATAGGTATACATCACCCATCTTGAGTCGCCAAATACATGGTACAAAATTCAAATACAACTTAATTATACAATAGTCATGTGAAATACGACAAAACATAATCTAAGAGTTTTAATAAGAATATTGTCATCTAGACAATATCCACACTCAATGGAGTCCTCATTATATTTATTGTCACACTATTTAACAGAATAGTGAGGACTACTAATGTTATCATCTGGACCGTCACTCCATTCCCCGACTAGTCCCGACTATGTTCTCATTTCCTGAAGAGAACAGTGAAAGAAAGGGTGAGCTCAACTAGCCCAGTAAGAAATATTATGACTAAGATAATGCAGAATAAATTATCATTAGTCTTCAACAATGTTAAACTGATAAAATACAATAGACATCAAGTTTAACTACAGTGAAATAAGCAATCTATTAGAAGAGTCAAGTAGAGCATGATATCTACTATCTTCTATGATTTAAAATGTTTTTATCAATTTTTATTCTTTGAGACTCGACAATAAATAAACCACATCATCAAATCCTCCCTGCACTACGGGCCAAGGATGTTCATTAAATCATCAATGGTCATGACTATACCGAATAATCCCTGGTCATAATCATACCAAAAACTCTCCATCAATGCACTACAGGCTACTGAGGACTTTTACCACATCATTTATAACATTATAGGTCATGATTATACCGAATGATCCCTAGTCATAATCATACCAAGTCCATCTATGCACGTAAGCAATAGATGACTTTCATCACAATATAAGCATGAGGATGATGACAATGACATAATAATTCAATAAAACAAGTTTAAGAATAAATTTATAAGTTAATTTATCCTGAAATCAATAACGCCCAAATTGTCAACATGATTCTACTTTGTGGAGTAAAATTCAAGAATGCTCAGAAGAATATTTTCATGAAAAGATACTGGATGAAGCGCAAATATCTAGGATATTCTACTAATTTCATGGAGTATAGAAGTTAGAACTTTAACCAACTGAGTATAATAGAATATATGAAACTGTAAATGGATTTTCGCCGCCATTTGTCGCGTAATCCACGTGAGCGAGATCATTTCCATAATTTAATAAGGAATGAATACAAAGGATCATTCACCATGCATGTGGTAATACATATACGTAGCGAGTTATTCCAATGAATAATAAAGAATGGAATAATGAAGGATTCACCATGCATGCGATAGAATCGCATGCATGTGTTACTCTCAATGTAATAATAAAGAATGGAACCAGTCATGAGTAATCACGCATGCATGATATTCCAACGAATAATAAAGAATGGAACCAGTCATATGCGTAATCCGCATGCATGTGATATTCTAACGTAATAATAAAGAATGGAATAACAACAGAATTCACCGGTGCATGCGATAGATCCGCATGCATGTGTTATTCCAATGTAATAATAAATAATGGAACTGTGTCAATGCGTAATACGCATGATAGGATATTCCAATAGAATAATAAAGAATGGAATAATGTAAGAATTTCACCATGTATACTAGATTGCTTGACAAAGTTATTCCAATGTAATAATAAGGAATGAAATAATGTAAGAATTTACGCCATGTATGCGATTGTGATATACTGAGTTATTCCAATGAATAATAAAGAATGGAATAATGTAAGAATTTCACCATGTATGCGGTACTTCTCATATGCAAGTTATTCCAATGTAATAATAAGGAATGGAATAACAATAGCTCTCTTCATGAATCTGAAAGAAATAATACCCCTTACCTTAGAAGAAACTGGATATTGGAATAGTGAGGTAGCAGACTTCTCTTCTTCTTTCTCTTTATAATTTCTCTCTATAATAATTGCTCTATAGCTTTAGTGAATTGGTGAGAAATGAAGGAAGAATGAGCTTCTATTTATAGGAAAATATAGTTTTGATAATTGCACGTTTTGGGGCTCAAAATATTACAGTATAATACCTTCCTCTTTTTCTTCATTTTTAATTTAGTCCTGCAAGTATTATCAAATTTGCATCACCTCCCCTAATAGTAAATAATGTGAATCAATAGTTCAATCATGTTAATCAATAGTTATCATAATGTGAAAATATGAATTACAGTATAGTACCTCCATCTATAACTTAGTCATGCAAGTATTATCAATCTTGCACCAACTTCCCTAATAGTACAAGAATGTGAATCAATAATACACACATGTGAACAAATAGTTATAATCATGTGAATTAATAGCAATTAATTGCTCATTTATCCGATTAATTACCCGACTGGTCAGTATAACTTTCAGACATCAATTAATATCGAAATAAATGTCGATTTCCACTAACACTAATAATTCCAACACAATGGAACTATCAATTTCATCTTTAATCAACACGAACTTATTCATCATTAATATTATAACTCACAATATTTAACAACCGTGTCGTTCCTGTGAAAGAGGGGCTTTTCGATAAGGATTTCTCCTTATTGGCACGCAATTAGATGACCAAATCTCTCCTTGACCAGGGGAGGATCTATGCCTGGGGCAGGGGGGCACCTGCCCCCACTGAATTTCCTCAAGTCAAATAAAGTGAGCCCCTCAAGGGACAAAGGCTAATCCTTCATCTTATCAGACTGAAAAGAGAAATGAAACAACATAATAAATTGCGAAGAAAAGAAAGGAAAACTTAAAAGGCAGGTGTATGTAAACTAAGGAGAATACTTACAAGGTACCCGACCGAGAAAGTGTCGTGTGACTCAACAGAATGTAAAACATCAGTTGCCCCACCTAAAGAACTACTAATTATACACTTCCTATCAAGTGAGGATGAAAATCAGCAATAGGCTCTAAATGATTTTCTCTCGGGGGAGAAGGATTTGCCACCATAATATCATCAACATTAACATGGGTGTTATTGGTACCCTTAGGGCGTGAAGATGGAACTGTACTTCCCACAACAGGAACCAAGACCACATGATAACATGTGGGATACTTGGAATTGAAGATATTATTGAAAGCACATTGAACTTTATTATGTTATAATTTAATTCAGTCTCAAAATTTGATCTGAATTGTTACATTTTATCTTACTTTAACTTTTTTTTTCCTCTAATTTTTCTTATAAATTCTCTCTATAAAATTTTATACAATTTCTATCACTTAAATTAGTTTTACATTTTCTATCTCTAAACTTATTTTCCACACTTTTTGTCTCTTGATTTTTTTATTAATTCTCTTTCTTACTATTTTTTATCCACTTATCTTTTTTCTCTTTCCCTTGCTTTTTTTTCTTTATAAGTTTCTCAGAAGGGGACCACTATTTCACATGTATTTTTGATATTTCAACATAATTTCCATTCACATAAAAGCAAGATCCGCTTTATGGTCATGTTATGCTCAGGTGAGTGGATCATGTAAAAATATCAAAACTATGCGAAAATATCAGTTCCCTTCTCACAAATGTCGCCAAACAATTAAAAAAAGGGGAAAGAAAATAACATTATTTTATATGAAAACTGTGGGCCCAAGTACAAATTAGGGTTTACATGACCTAATTGAATTAAATGCACAATTAGGGTTCCATGACCTCATTAAATGTACAAATTAGGGTTCACATGGCCTAATTGAATGAAGACGAAAAAATCAAAAATAAATGTATTATACTCGAGAGAAGCCTCCATGCACATGTCCCAAGGCAGAAAGCTCGTGGAGGCATCTCGTTTTGGGAATTGATTGAGGGATTAGATTGATGGCTAGAAGGATATGAATGATATGAGTATTATTCTAATGACTAAATGGTATTTTTGAAATTTTCCTGAAGACATGTGCCTGACATGTGACTACTTAATTAAGTTCCTGGAAACTCCATAAATACCTCTTCCATGCTAGGAAAGAGGGGATCTCTTAGAACTTTGCACTTGGACTCTTAAAAGATTGGAGGACTTGGACATTCTCTCAACTCGAAGCACTCAAGAAGGCTCTTGGAATCCCTGCTACCCTAACAAGGTTTTTGAATTCTAGGATTTCTGCCACGTGTCATTAGAGTAATTACTCACTTGTTCTTCTCCCCTCTTCAATAAATCAATCAATTCCGTACTCTTCGTGGATTTTTCTCCTCCTTAGCCAACATGAAACCCTAACTAGAAGAACACGATTTTCTTGCCCACATTTGTGTAGAATTCATGAAGGGTATGCCAATAAGTCAAAGTGGGAGAACTACAGGAAGAGTTTCACCGACAACGAGTATTACTTCACCGGATCCAGTTCCAAGGCAAGCAAATCAAGCTTTCCAAGGCGTGAATCTAGATCTCGATACCCTATCAATGTGCATGTAGAGGAGCACCATGGTCCTGTTGGAAACGAATGTCCCTGCATAGATGCAACAAAGAATTTCAACCCTTTCTTTAGTATATCAACATAATCAGCATTCCCAAGTATATCATCGATCCAATGCTGTCATTCCTGAAGGTGACAAGAAGTGAAGGGGACTGAAAGGGTACACTTATTTCTCTATGAATATATGGGGAATGCGATCGGAATGGGGAAAGTCATCCCAACCTCCATAAGTCGCTGCATATAAAAACAAGTCTTTCTTCTCTGCGAAAAAAAAATTTGGACGGTCATAAGCCTGAACTTGCTCCCAAAAAAGACGTCGGAATGACTAAAAGAGGGGAGCCCTTCCCCAATCACTGAGGAACGGGGCCTCCTTGGCGGTTTCTGGGTCTGCAAAATGTTCAATGGAGAGGGTATGCAAGCAAGAAGAATTCAGCATAAGGGCCCTAAAGAGTAAGGAAAGGATGACAAGAAAAGCATTTGAACTTGAGTGCTTATCATAGCAAAGAAGGAAGTCAGATATTTAAGATTAAAGACACATGAAAAGAAGAAGAAGCATTGTCAGAAAGAGTTAGAAATCACAATCACGCAAGAAAAAAATTTCCTGAAATTTTTTGAAAAAACTTCAAACAGCCCAAAAGCATTATTCAGAGCCTTTTTTGAACTTATAGCGGTATCTATTATAGCCAAAGGAGGTGATTTTCGTAGGGATCGTCGCTAGCTTTGTTTTGATATATTATGGGCCCCGAAACTCCAAACGGATCAAAAGTTTTGATCAAAATAGTAATTACTCCTCCCGTACTTCATTTTTTCCATCTAATTGCTGCTTTCCCCCAAGGGTTTGGCCCCTAGGGTTTGGCCACTTAGGGTGTTTTCGCTGCAGAGCATTTTTCTTCCTTCGTGTTTTTCGTCAAAAAAATGCCAAATATTTCCTTATTATCCGAGGGAAAAAATCAAGATATAATCAAAGGTAATTATGGGGCTCAGAAGACAAAAGAAAGATTGGAGGTACCTAAAAAAATGCCTCTAGGATTCGGCCTCCATAGGGTTCGACCACCTAGGGGGTTGTCTCCTTTATACCTTTGAGGTCCTGTAGCTCCACAAATCAACTACTTGGAACGAATGTTACCTCATCGTGAAAATTATAGCCTTTCTTTGATAATATCCGAGGGAAAAAACCAAGATATGATCAAGGTGATGGGGCTCAGAAACAAAGAAAGACTACAATTGCCTGAAATAAAAAAGAGAAATAGAGGAAGCAAGTCAAGAGAAATCCGAAAAAAACATGCAACTAAGCAAATTGATAGGCGAAGACGAGAAGAAGGAATGGAGCCCCAAGGGTTTGGGTCCCCCATAGGGTTTAGCCCTATAGGGAGGAATCCTCATTGTTACCTCTCGCTCAGATTGAAGAAAGTCTCCTTGCTGCTCCGTTGATGATCTTCCTAGCTCGTAGGAAGAGAGAGAAAATCTAAAATGAAGCAAGACGAATACATGAATACATGTATAGTCCCTAAAGTATACTTGCAACAGATAAGTATATTAAGGAATTGAAAGGATTCAATCTCGTTTCCAAAAAGATAAGTATATTTGATTTTGTTTCTAAATAGAAATATATAAAGATATTATATAGAAAAGATTTGATTTTTACTCCCAATAAAGGGAAATTTTGAAATTTGATTTTCCTTCTAAATAATAATAATTATAAAGAAGGATATTATTTTCAAAATCAAATAAAGAAAATTTTAATTTTCAAAATAAAATTAAGATTTGATGTGATGTGATGTGATAAAAATGAAAGATTTAGTTTACCAAAAGAAAGATTTTATTAGATTAAATTTTATTTGGTAATATTTGATGATCTTCCTTGTTTTAATTTCCAGAAAAAAAATAAGGAAATAAATATTGGGCAAGCTAGGGGTGAGGATGGTGCGGTTTGAAATCCAAACTGTACCCGAAACCGCTTAGGTGCGGTTTGACAAATCCAAAACCGCACATGAAACCACTTGTGATTGGTGCGATGCAGTTTTAAACTGTGCGGTGCAATTTCAATTGGTGCGATTTCGGTTTCAAAACCAATTGAAACAACAAAAAAGTCTAAGCCTTCAATAGAATTTAACACATACAGAGCTCACTTCGGGCAATTAACTTAGTGACAGAGTCGACAATGAGAATTATATCAAGTATAGAAACAAAGCTCCTTTATGTCAAATTCACCATCAAATCATAGAACAGTGAGACATATAAAATAGTTTTAGTTTATAATAAAGGAATGATGCTTTAAAACTAAAACATACGCTATATAAAACAACAGAGACTATATATTTGTTAACAAGCAATAAAGTTTATCTAGTTTCCCAAAAATTAAAAGTATATACTGGAGATAGAATGAAATTCTATCTCATATATTGCAGGGAGGACTTATAGAGTATAATCCCAACTGTACCTAATATGAAAAATAATCTATTAGACTATTACTACTATAGCATAGACCTTAACTAATCCATCAAGTGCTGGAACTAACGAATTTGGCCCCTCAACTATAAGCCCCTCCAATAACGCATCAAACAAATCTAAAATTCTAAAACCCAAATGCTTAATTTTTGACTCTATAACCTCTAACCATCTTCTTTCAATTGGTGAAAAAATGGTAATGCAAGACTGGAGTTTTCTCTGAGTGTGTTCAAGTGAAAAGTAACTTAAGAATTTATTAGAGATAATACATACATACACATATATGTTGCGGTTTTAGTTTTATGCGTGCAGTTTTGGCTAGTAAAGCAAATCGAAACCGTAAATTTGGTTATTCAACCCACCTAAAATGACCACATACACCGGAACCGTTGGTGCGATTTTAGTTGGTGTGGTTCGTACGGTTTTTAGTGCAATTTTAGTTCTAATTTGGTTACTTGCTCAGCCCTAGGTAAGCTATGGAAAGATTTTCAGAAGATTTTCCAAATATGTCCAACTTAGAGCTCTGTTAGGTTTTGTCTCCCTAGGGGTTCCCTCTTCTAAGACTCTTGTCTTCAAAGACCTGTAAGGTAGAGTCCCGCAAAATTGTTCAAAAGCTTGAAGTATTCTTTCACGATCGTCTCTTTGGAAACGCGACTCTCGTGCAGGGGGCAAATGTGGGCCCAAGTGAAAATTAGGGTTTACATGACCTAATTGTATTAAATGCACAATTAGGGTTCTATGACCTCATTAAATGTATAAATTAGGGTTTGCATGGCTTAATTGAATGAAAGACGAAAAAAATCAAAAATAAATGTACTAGACCCGAGAGAAGCCTCCACATGTCCCGAGGCAGAAGGCTCGTGGAGGCGACTCGTTTTGGGAATTGATTGAGGGATTGGATTGGTGGCTGGAAGGATAGGACGATATGGGTATTATTCTAATAACTAAAGGGTATTTCTGAAATTTTTCTGAAGACATATGTCTGACATGTGACTACTTAAGTTCTAGGAAACTCTATAAATATCTCTTCTATGCTAGGAAGGAGGGGCTCTCTTAGAACTTTGGACTTGGACTCTTGGAAGATTGGAGAACTTGAACATTCTCTCAACTCGAAGCACTCAAGAAGGCTCTTGGAATCCCTGCTACCCTAACAACGTTTTCGAATTCTAGGAGTTTTGTCACGTGTCATTGGAGTAATTGCTCACTTGTTCTTCCCCCCTCTTCAATCAATCAATCAATTCCGTACTCTTCGTGGATTTCTCTACTCCTCAGCCAACACGAAACCCTAACTAGCAAGACACGATTTCTTTGCCCACAAAAACCTTATCTTTTTGCTTATTTTGATAAAAAAAATCCATATAAAAATCCAGATGAAAATGAATGTTGGTAAGAATAAGGGAAATAGAGAGAAATTGTTGTGGAAAAAAGTAAGAGGGAATAATGAAATTAAGCAAATAGCAAATATGTCATGGTTATAGTAGTTTATCCATATCACATATAGATTTTAAGAGGCATCGTGGCATAACCGTTGAAGTGAAATCGGGACCTAAAAGATTGAATAGAACGGTACATAGACAAGTAAATCCTTTATGAATTTCAAGGTACTCGTTTTGATTAAATTAAGAATTACGGGATTTATCATTAGGGGGGAAGTAGACTATTCAAGAATTTCACATTTGATTTATCTCTAAATTGAATAAAGAATATAGAAAATCTAAAAGCGAAAAAATTTCCAATAGCAAATTACTTGACTCGATGGATAGAGGGAGATCCCTCCAACTCAAGCATGGAATCAATGTTGAGTCTACAATCAATCATCGACAAGGGCACCATCAAGCGAGATCGAGAACAACTCCTTGTATAGGGTTCTAAACGTGGGAATTTAAAGAGGTGCATGAACATAAAGTCACTTGACTATGAACTTTGAGCATGGAATGGGGGTTATCTTTTCTGAGGGGGAATTAAAAGTCTTCACCTGGACTGATTTATCCATTTTCCTTTCATACGTCAATTTTCCTGCGGGAACTAGCGGGTGTAGAGCTCTCCGTTTGCTTACTCAAAACACACGCACTCAGGATCCAACCTCGACCAAGAAAAGCAGAAATCGTGACAAGGAAGTTCCATTTGTTGTTAACGTGGATGACCCTCAATCCGAACAAACTCCAAATACCTCTATGTTTCCCCCAGATACAACTCAACATGATAATATTGGTAACACATTTATTATCTTTTCTTTTCTTTTTTAATTTTTATCAAAAGGCCCTATTTAGATTTAAATGAATCAAATTAATATGGGTTAAAATTAACATATTAATTTATCATGAATAATATGGTTCCAAATCCATATTAACATAATGTGGGCAACGAAATTGTACCTTGATAGGATTAGGATTTCGTGTGACTGAGGAGGAGAGAAATCCACGAAGAGCACGAAATTGATTGATTGATTAAAGAGGGGAGAAGAACAGGTGGGCGATTATTCAAACGACGCGTGGCAGAACTCCTATAATCCAGGAACCGTGTTAGGGTAGCAGGGATTCTAAGAGCCTTCTTCTTGAGTCCTTCCACTCCTAGAATTCGAAAACCTTGTTAGAGTTATTGGGATTCCAAGAGTCTTCTTAAGTGTTGAGAGAGAATGCCCAGGTCCTTCGATCTTCCAAGAGTCCAAGTCTTGTGTCTGAAGATAGTTCCCCTTCCCAATGGAGTGGAAGGGGTATTTATAGGGTTTTCTGGAGAGTGGCCATGTGCTAGGCACATGACCTCGAAGAAATTCCAAATTTACCCTTAGTCATTAGAGTAATGTCCAGATAGTCCTGCCCTTCTAGCCACCAATCCAATCCCTCAATCAATTCCCAAATATGGTCGCCTCCACGAATCTTATGCCTCGGGACACGTGGAGACTTCTCTCGGGTCTCGCATATTTATTCTGACTTTTTTGTTCGTCATTTAATTCTTTAGGTCGTACGTGAACCCTAATTTGCACTTGGGCCCACATTTTCCCCCTGCGCGAGAGTCATGCCATTGGAGTAACGATCTTGCAAAATACTATAAGTCTTTGAATCCAACTTTAAATTTCTGAACGATCCGCGGACTCTGATCTTGCAAGCTTTGAAAACAAAAAAATTCTAGGAGAAGGAACCCCAATGGGACCTCCCCCAAAATTTCTTGGAATTTTTTTTCAAATCTTGCTCAATCTGTTTTTCCTTAATTTTTGGAAAACTAAATTGAGACAAATCAAACTAAATTTGGAAATTATATATATATATTACCAAATAAAATTAAATCTTATTTTATTTTGAAAATAAAATCAAATCCTTCCTTATTTTTTTGAAAACATGGAAACAAAATCAAGATAAATTATATAAAATAAAATCTTATATGATTTTGGAAATAAAATAAAATTCTTCCTTATATCAAATCATTTATATTTAGAAAATAGAATATTTGTTATATATATATATATATATATATATATATATATATATATATCCCATGAAAGGTAATACAAAAAGTATAGTTAATATTGTAAGACCTCAAATTTTTTTAAATAAAAGGAATTTCCTTTATTTATTATTTTGATAGTAAGAAGGTGGATTTGATTAATGTGGTTAGTTATGGGTAAAATGCGCAAATTTTACAAAATAAGCAAGTGGTTATAAAATATTCATTGTTGTTTTAGAATATTCGTTTGGTCGTGGAATATTCAGATCTTTGTGGGGAATATTCGTGCGAATGGCCATGACCATGTATGGGCCCCATAACTGAAAAGCGATTGGATGAAAAAACGACAAATATAAGTTGTTTATAAATAACACAGTAGTTATTCATCAAGTTAATCATTGGAATACCCGTTGGTTAAAACACAAGAATATCTGCGTTGTTGCAGACAAGAAGACACACCAGATTGCACCAATTATTGATTCTTACGTAAAGAAGGCACTACTCAATAATTGTTACAATAATTACTGCTCAAAGATTTTATTTTATTGATTCAATTATTCACGCATTGATATTTTATATTACCGTTGTTTCAATAATTATCATTACACAAGATTTTCTATTATCTGAGCAATAATTCATATTATCCTAATAATATTATTTTATAACATTATTGGCAATGTCTAGAAAGTTCTGCATCAAGGAGAGGTTTGGTCACTTAATCATGCTACCCGTAGAGGAGAGATCCTTATTGGAAAGCCCTCTTTCCCCTGAACTGCACGGTTGTCAATATTGTGATTCTCGTAATATTATTTGTGAATAATTAATTATTGATTTATATGATGAGAAAAATATTGATTTTATGTGGATATAGATGGAGAAAATTTTTAATGTGACAATTGTTGAAAATTAATATTTTATCTTTTTCGATATAATAATTCATTTAAATATATTATTATATTTTTAATAATATAATAATGGTGATATTTTTACAACGAATATGGGATATATGAGTATATAAGGAGGAAGAGTATTTTTGTTGCAAAAGTTGTTTAACACATGTTTTGTGTGTCGGTAGACCTATTTCTTGACTGAAATTTGATTATAGGCTGTAAAATCGTCCGTTTATGGATTTCGGTCAATTTCTATTTGGAATTAGGAAAAACTTTCTTCTGCAAAGTTGTAGAGAATTGAATTTCCTATAAAAACTCGCGAGATTCGAATTTTCTGATAAAAGGGCTATTTATTGTGAATTATTGAAGTTCTGAAGTTCCGAAATAATTGATTTTTGGAAGTTTTAATTATTTTATAAAAGAAAAACATTTTTTTGATGTGTGAGCCTCATTTTACATGTGTTAGTTGGCTGGAAATCAGATTCAAAGGTTATGTAGAAAATTTAATATATATATTAATATTATAATAAATTTTCGCTTTGGTGTTCTAAGCAATTTCCTATAAATAGTGCTTAGGTTAGAATTGAAAATCACACCGTAAATCAAGTTTTCTCTCTATATTATCGAGCGTATTCTTGTGAGTATTTTGAGTATACTTTGAGTATTGCTATACTTGAAAGTTCAATATATAGCATATATCCAAAGATTCCAGCTAGAAGTAATCGCTTTTCCTTTAAGTGGGATAATTTTTTTTTTTCGTAATAATATTATTTCTTCAATATCATTATGCTAAAATATTGATCCAAGTTTTTATCAAATTTGGAACTTTTGGTGCTCTGAGTTACTTATTCACGATACTGAGACTATTCACGATACTCTGATTTATTCACGAATACTAAGACTATTCATCAAAAATGAAAATTTTTCTTTTCGTCTAAAATATCTATCAGTGGATACTAGCTTTGATTGTATCCATGTTTTGATCATTCTTGAATTTTACACCACTATGATTATTTTTGAGGTATTTTTGGACGTGGATAAAACAAAGTACTAATCCTTAATCCTTAATCCTTGTCATTTTGTTTCAACTTTGGATTCGCTTTTTAAAAATATTTTTCATCATCCTCGCCTTAAATGATGATATTATTGAATATCTTTGGCCCGTAGTACAAAGATGAATGATTTATCTTGAATATCTTTGGCACAGAAGTGCAAAGATGAATGATTTCTGATGAATATCTTTGCCCGTAGTGCAAAGATGAACAGTGTTTAGATGAACATGACTAATCGGGTGAATGTCCTTGGCCTCAGTAGTGCAAGGATGAATATATGATTCCGGATATATATTGATTGATGTTACAGGATAAAAAAAATAGATGATTAACTTTAAAATTCATACATGTAAGATAGTAGTTTGCATTCTCTACTTAACTCTTCTAATGAATAATTATTTCCACCATGAATATTGGTTTAAAACTTGTTGTCTATTGTATTCTATTATATTTTTCCTCGTTGAAGACTAACGATAATTTTGTTGTATATTATCTTAGTCATAATATTTTTTTTTGGGCTAGTCGAGCTCACCCTTTTCCTTTTTGTTCCATTTTTCTTCTCAGGAGGCGAGAATATAAATGAGTACGAATCGGGGTATGGAATGAAGGTTCTAGGGAGAGTTGTTTAGTAGTCCTCACCATTGTTGTAAAATAATGTATCAATAATTATGATGAGGATTTATTTGTATGTGGATATTGTCTAGATGGCAATATCTGTATTTAAACTCACAGTTTTACTATTGTAATAATAAAGTTGTAGTTGTTTCTGTACCGTGTATTGACAACTCAGAATGGGTGATGTATACCTATTTTGGGGGCGTCACAAATATGATATGTAAATTCATGGATGCCTAAAAAAAAGAATTGATATATCAAAATGATTGATACAAAAAGAATGGATGAAGAATTTCCAAGTTCAAATTATTAATATGGTAAGTTGGAGAGAAAATGATCTTGTGGAGATTCGTGCATCCGTTATTGAAGCGTAAAAATTGGAAAATAAAATAAAATTAGGAAGGAATTTGAAACTAAATCAAGATAAATTATATATTTGTCAAATAAAATCAAATCTCATAAAATCAAATCCTTCCTTATATTTTTGAAACAAAATCAAATCATTCCTATTTAGAAAATAGAATATTTGTTTACATTTTTTTTATTATTTAATTTTGTAAAATAATAATAATCTTTTTTTTAAACGCAAATTCTTTTTTTCTTAATTGATGATATCACATATTCTTAAAGCACGGTGATTGGAAGGAATTACTATTCTAAAGCATCAGGTGAGTAAAATAATACCATTCTAATGCACATTGATTGGAAGTTCATCATTCTCACAATACCAAAACTCATCCACGACTTTGAAGCGAATGAGATAGGACTCTGAAGCAAAGGAGATAGACATCCAAGTCTTCGAAAATAAGAGCAGCTAATTGGGCATAAGGATTTTTCGTCAGGAGAGCCTCAAAAGCTTTCTCAAAGTCTTAGCTTTTTCCCTTAACAAGGATTTTGGCTCAGATATAGAAAAGGATACACTTTTTTTTTCACTACAACAAGGAATCATCTGTGCCGGTAATCTTTCTTTTCCAAACCATCTCACCTTAACAGGATTTTGGTCTAGAAATAGAAAATGCTACACTTTTTTTTCACAGCAACAAGGAAGCATATGTTCCGGGCCATTTCACCCTAAAAAGGATCTTAGCTTAGATATTCACGAAGAACAAGGCAACACCGTAACGAGGAAACATCTATTTTGGGCCACTTCACCTTAACAAGGATCTTGGATTGGAAATTCTCCAAGAAAGGGCAACATCATATCGAGGAAACATCCATTTCAGGCCATTTCACCTTAATAAAGATCTTGGCTCAGATATTCTCAAAGAAAAGAGGCAACACCGCAACGAGGAAGTATCTATTCCGGGCCATTCCACCTTAACAAGGATTTTGGCTCGGATATTCTAAAAGAAAAATCAACACCACAAGGAGGAAGTATATATTCCGAGCTATTTCACCTTAGCAAGGATCTTGGCTCAGATATTCACGAAGAAGAGACGACACTGCAACGAGGAAACATATATTCCGTGCCACTTCACCTTAACAAGGATCTTGGCTCGAATATTCTTAAAGAAAAGGTCACTTCACCTTAACAGGATCTTGACTTTTTCTTTAAATATTCTCAAAGAAGACCACAACTTTTGTTTTTCACAGCGAAGTAGCATTTATCCCAAGTGGTAGATTCAATGAGCAAGGAGAAGTTAAATGTAAGAGGGAAAGAGCTCCCTAGGTGGCTAAACCCAAGTGGTCAAACCCTAGGGTGACCAAACCTAGTGGCTTCCTCATTTATATTTTTCGTTCTTCCTTTACCCTTTTTTATTTGAATGGCTTCTAATGTTCGTGCTCATTTTTACTTCTTCTTTCAGGTGCTTTTAAGCTTAAATCTCAGACTTCCTTCTTTGCTATGATAAACACTCAAGTTCAAATGCTTTCCTTGCCATCCTTTCCTTTCTCTTTAGAGCCCTTCTACTGAATTCTTCTTGCTTGTAGGCCCTCGGTCTCCATTAAACATTCTACAGACCCGAAAACTACCAAGGAGGCCCCGTTCCTTAGTGATTGGGGAAGGGCTCCCTTTTTTTCGTCCTTTCAACGTCTTTCGGGAGAAAGTTCAGGCTTATAACCGTCCAGACACGACTAGTTAAAGAAGACTTATTTCTATATGCGACGGCTTACAAATGTTGGTATGACTTTCCCCATTCCAATCGCATTCCCCACATATGCATAGAGGAACACGAGTACTGATGAGTGCATATTATTCATTTATTTTGATTCCATTATATTTAGTTTTATTGCATGTTTCATGGGTATATGAGCTTATTAAGGTATTTAATGATTTCGTGGAAGAATTGGAGTGAAATGAGGAAAAGAGAAAATTGCAGAATTTTTAGCATTAAGTTGGATGCATGTTCTTAGCTTGGGACTTGAATTTTATTGTAGAGCTCTTCTTTAGCTTTCCGGAACATCTTGAATCGTCCCAATCGGAGTTCATATGAAAAAGTTATGATATTTTTACTAAACGAACGTTGAACCTCAAAGTTTGGAAGTTGTAATTTACACAAGAGTCACTTGGAGGCCGATTTCGACCTTGATTCAGAGCGATTCTGTCGATTCTCAAAGAATGAAAGTTGTAGATCTCGTCGATATCTTCGTTTTGATAGGTAGCAGGCCCCGTAACTCCTCCTAGATCAAAGGTTATGCTCGTTTTACCAAAGGACATCGCAGAAGAGAAATGAAAATTCACCCCAAACGAATTTGAGCGGAAAATCAGAAATCTTGGATTTTGGAAAGTTTCTAAATGCGATTTTGGTAGACTTCTACATGGAATTGGATTGATATTTCTATTAGCTTTAGGATTTCCTTTAGACTAAGATTTATTTCCAAATTGAATTCTATTTCTTTATGGAAACTAGTTATGATTTGTAAATCCTTTTAGGATTTGGATTTCTACATCCTATAGGATTTAGGACTTTGTCTAGCACTATAAATAGAGGATGAGGGTCAAGGTTTTATTCATTCAATATTCAACATTCAAGTATCCTCTATTGGAGTGAAGGCTCAAGAAAGATGTCAGCTAGTTCTTTTATTCATTTAAAGGGAGGTGAATCCTTGTTACAAGTAATTAATTAATTGAGTATTATTATTTATTCCTTCTTGTGTGAAATTTCTTCTGATAATCTGTTTTCATTGATTGCATGCTAATTGATCTAATTAATTTAATATGGCCAATTGAGTTAATTTGATCATTATCATATGCTTAGATTAAGATTGGTATTACGTGTAATTGATATCTCTCTTCATCACAAGTAGCAAATCTTGGTAATAATAATTGTGGACAAACTTTTGTTTATTGCTAAGATTATTAGAAAACAAGTTAAATAAATCGAGCTTATGTGTTTGTTGCTTGGATTAGCCTAATTTTCTATTTCTTAATGCTTCTATCATATTAAATCTAGAGAGCTTATTCTAGGTTATATGCTAGTTAGAATCTGGTGGAGAGCTTGTTTCATACAGTGATAATCTAAAGAGAATTTCGGATAGCAGAGCTTATTGTTATCTAGGGCTAATAATTTCATTGAAGGAAAAACAATAATTACTTGATTAATTGATTGTTGTACTTGGTGAAACTGAACTCCAGAACTGAAGTTTTACATATTTGGTTAATTTTATCGTTAATTCTTGTTCTCTTAGTTTAAAAAATAATTTTCAAAACCCCCATCTTTATTTTCTGTTAAAATAGTAGAATAATTCTAAAACAACTTTACTCTCTGGGATCGATCCTTACTTGCTTCTTTGTCTTAAATTATTGTAAATTGTGGAGTGAAAGTTAGGTTAATTTAGGAGTGTCAACGACAGCTCCCAAGTACCCTTTCAATCCCATTCGCTTCTTATCCGATTCATCTAGCCTCCTTCAGGGATGGCAACATTGGACCGACGAGACACTTGGGAATGTGATTATGTGGATATACTAAAGAGAGGGCTGACATTCTTTGTTGCATTCAACTATGCAGGGACTTTCCCCGCAAATAAAATCATGATGCTCTTACCATGTTGATTTCACTTTGGTGCTCCTCTACATCCATATTCGTCACTGCTTGGGGGAATTCAATATCCCTAATTTTGAGGATGTGTATGCCATCTACTAGTAAGCATTTGCCCCCTGCATGTGAGTCACGCCTTTGGTGGGATGATCGTACAAAATGTTTAAAGTGTTGAAGTCTTGATTCAAGTTTCTAAATAATTCGTGGAGCTTATTTTTTTGCAGGTCTCGAAAATGAAAGTCCTATGATAGGGAACCTCTAGGAGGAAAATCCTAGGAGGACGAGCCCTAGAGAAGCTCTCCCTGGATATTTTAGAAAATCTTTAATTTGATCCTTCTTCTTATCTCTTGAAATTTCTCGCTTCTTTAGAATCAAGAAATCATCGAGAAGGCCAATGCTAATGAAGATGATGATGATGATGTTTCCATTGGGCTCTTTGCGAGTCGAGGACTTGAAGCAGTCGTTGGTGCTGATATGTCTCCTTTTCTTGCTAGGCTAGATCTTCTCAAGTCAAATTTTTATATTGTTGCACTTCGTTCAGAGGATGCTATTCGTAAATGTGAGGATGACTACTTTTCAGTATAACTCTCAGATCTTGATGAAGCCGTAAGAAAATTAGAGGCCAAGTCTCAGGATCTAGAGTCCAAGCTTTGGGATGTAGAGTGCCAGCAATGGGACTTAGAGTCAACTACCTAAGAGGTCAGGGAGCTGAGAGCGGTAAATCTTAAGATTCATGAGACCGCCATTGTTGAATTAGATGTTTTAGTCATGCCTTCTCTTCAGCTTGATATGGCATGGCCATTAGATCATGGCTTTTTGTAGTTTTCCCATTTCCTGTATCAGAAAATTTATTTACATATATTTCATTCATAAAATTATGGTTTCTTTATCCTTATTGATTGTCTTTAATTTGAATGATTCCTTAAAACTCAATATTTAACATTGGATTTTAAGTTTTTCAAATTAATACTCTAAGACAACAATAGGCCTCATAAATTTTGTTAAAGAGAAAGCATGTTTTTTTTTTATTTTATGCAAAATAAATCAGAAAAAATATTCTAGTATAAGTGAAAGTTTGACAAATTTATTGATAATCAGATTGCTTTTAATGAAAAGCACAACATTTTATATAACAAATCTTGTTTTTGTCAGAAAAAACATAACATTCACCACTTTTAGAGATAAAGTGTAACTTTTTTTTCGGGGTTGAGGGCTTATACTCAGGTGCCTCAATCACTTTTAAAGTTGAAAGTGTAACTTTCGAGAACTTATAGTCAGGTGCCTCGATTACTTTTGAAGTTGAAAGTATAATTTACGAGGACTTATAGTCAGGTGCCTCATTCACTTCTGATGACAAATTGTAACACTCAGGTGTCTCGTCACTTGGGTCATCCAATTTCTTAGCAAGTGCGGTCTACGAGGACCTGAAATCGGGTGCCTCGTCACTTGGGTCATCCAATTTCTTGGCAAGTGCAGTCTACGAGGACTTGAAATCGGGTGCCTCGTTACTTGGGTCGTCCAACTTCTTGGCAAGTACAGTCTACGAGGACTTGACCACCATTTAGAGTGGACCACCATCTTAGGTGGATTTTTTTTAATTCGTCAATTCTTGTGCCTCCTGCCTTGGTCATCCAATTACTTGGCAAGGGATACTCCTGAAGACTTGAACCACCATTTTTGGTGGACCACCATCTTGGATGGATTTTTAATTCATCTGTAGTTCAGAGTTCTTTCGATGGTAGAGCCAGTTTTTGGGTTCTTTACTTCTGGGACTACACCATGGGTGATAGTATTGTACATTTCTTCTCCTAGTTCAATCTCCCCGGCTGCCAGCTTCTCATAGAATATCCTCCGCAAACTGTAACAGTCCATAGTGGAATGCCCTGCATTTTGGTGGTATACACAGAAGTCTGGTCTTCTTTTCATCTCTTTCGTCATAACCAACCGGGGCCTTGGAGGTTTCATCACTCCATGCTTGAACCATTGTTCATACAGGCTCCTGAATGCCTTCTCACTGCATGTGATAGCCTCCGGAATTGGCATTCTGGTATACTTGTCCCCATGCTTTTCTCTGCTTCGCTCAAATTTCTCATTCTTCTCTTTCTTGCCCCCTTGTGGTTTTGATTGAGAATCCGCCAAAGCCACATTTGCTATCCTCTTGCCCTTCCATGTAACCATCTCATTGCTGGTGGGAAATGTTATGATTCCTCCTAAGTCTTGTGCAAAAGATGAGAGGGTAACAAATGAATCACAAGCTTTGGTAATGAGGTGGGGCTTGAAGGCATCTAAGGCACCATTGTTACAAATGCTGACCAAGTTCTTTTCTTTAATTTGCTCTACGCACTTCTGTGCCTTGGCCCTAAACCTATCAACGTGATCTGATAGCTCTTCATTCGACTTCTGCCTGAACCTCATGAGCTCTACAATTGGTTACCTGTTTCTGCACATAAAAAAATTTCTTAAAAAATTGTAATTTTAGGTCATCCCAATCATGGACTGACCCCTTCTCCAAATTGTAGTACAAACTGAAGTCACTATCCGTCAAATTTTGTTGAATTCCCGCATCAACAAGTTGTGGTTGTTCACTTCATCATATCCGAGCCATTGAGACATCAACTCTACGAACCTGGCAATATGTTCCCTAACATTTCCTTTCTCCCCGTTGTATTTTGGAAACTGCAGGGGATGCTCAATATAACCTGTCGGGTAAGTTTGCCTCCGAATGTGTGCCGGGTAAGGTGGAGTAAAGTCTAACTCCGAGGGTCGGGATGTCTTCCTGCGAAGTTGATTGATCACATCGATCATATCAACCTTCATCATGTACTGGCTCGTGGCGTGAACTCTCTGGGGTGTTGTGATATACTATTATATTGGCGGTGTGTATAGTGAAGATATTAGTTGATGTACACTTGCATCGTGCAAAGCTGGCACTGGTGGCAGTTGCTAGCTCACTCGCTGGACATGGATTAGGATGGTTGGCATCTGCACCTGTGAAAATGCTGGGAGAGCAGTTGGGATGATGTTTGTCTGAGATTGGATTGCTTCCAACCTAGGTTTTGGCACGTCACCACTGTTCTGGGGCTCCAAGTTGATTATTGGAACCGATTGACTTTCCGTCAATGGAGGTACAATCTGGTTCTCTTTGTTGTTGCTGTCATTGTTGTTGTCCTCCACTTCTGCTTGTTCTCCCTACAAACTGCCTGGGAACATGGCCTTGGAGGTAGGGATCTGCTTCAACTGCTGGAGGAAGTTCCCCATCTCCTCTTGCTTCCTCTGCATCTCCAGCATCATGGCCATCATCATCCCTTGTCCTTCTCGTGCTTCCTTTAATGTCTTGAGCATCTCCAGTTGTACAGCATTCATTTGCTCTCCGCTTGCATCCTCTCCTTGCCTTCCTGCGTTGGTTTGTTGTTGATTGGCCATGTATAGTGATGTTGAACTCCCTTCCGAAGCGTCTTCAATAAGTGGTTGGTCAAAATCCAGATTTGCGCCTTGGAAAGCTTGAGTTGCTTGCCTTGGAACTAGATTTGGTGAGGTGATACTATTTGTTGGTGAAGCAGCTCTTCCTGTAGTTCTCCCACTTCAAGTTGTGGGCATACCTTTCACGAATTCTACACCTCCCCAGCAGAGTCGCCAAAGAAATGTGGGCAAAGAAATCGTACCTTGCTAGGATTAGGGTTTCATGTTGACTGAGGAGGAGAGAAATCCACGAAGAGCAAGGATTGATTGATTGATTAAAGAGGGGAGAAGAACAGGTGGGCGATTACTCCAACGACGCGTGGCAGAACTCCTAGAATCCGGGAACCGTGTTAGGGTAGCAGGGATTCCAAGAGCCTTCTTCTTGAGTCCTTTCACTCCTAGAATCCGGAAACCTTGTTAGGGTTATTGGGATTCCAAGAGTCTTCTTGAGTGTTGAGAGAGAATGCTCAGGTCCTTCGATCTTCCAAGAGTCCAAGTCATGTGTCTGAAGAGAGATCCCCTTCCTAATAGAGTGGAAGGGGTATTTATAGGGTTTTCTGGAGAGTGATCATGTGCTAGGCACATGACCTCGGAGAAATTCCAAATTTACCCTTAGTCATTAGAGTAATGTCCAGATAGTCCTGCCCTTCTAGCCACCAATCTAATCCCTCAATCAATTTTCAAAATGAGTCGCCTCCACGAGTCTTCTGCCTCGGGACACGTGAAGACTTCTATCGGGTCTCGCATATTTATTTTGACTTTTTTATTCGTCATTTAATTTTTTAGGTCGTACGTGAACCCTAATTTGCACTTCCCACACAATAATTATCATGTATAATTAACTTGATAGTTTGTACCTTATTATACCAGGTTTAAGAGTGAGTCTTAAGCGTCTACATACATAATGAAAATGATAAATATGAATTAGTGTCCACTCATGACATCTATATATATATGGTTGATAAATTCGGATAGACCATAGGTTGGAGAAAATGATGCATATTGATTCATCATCAAATTTAACCTTTAGTAATTGGAAGCTGCTTTTGAATTTTGATCGAAAGGGAAAAACAAAAAGTTAGGCAATACCTCACCGACAGGCGAGGAAACAACTCATTGCTATTAGCTTTTGCACAAACATCAGTAGTTGGGTAGGACACTGGGCAGTGGGCGCACCACAATCCATGCCAGATAGCTTTTGCGTTGCGTGATTGCAGGAGTTAACAAAAGTTTTAATTTTTTTTCTTTAAAAAACAATTTATCGTGCCTGCATGCGGGAGGCATCATTCAGTGATTTTCTCTTTTTTTTTTCTCTTTTTTTTTTGGAGTGGGGCGGGGCGGGGCGGGGAGAGGGCCTGCAAAGTTTTTAACTGATTTATAGGTAAAATATGTATAGTTACAATCCCAAGTAACTACCAAAAGATTTCCATATATAATGGCGGGGCATATCCAATTAGAGCATGATATATTTAAAAATCGAGTTTAGTTTTAATTGTTGATGTTGAAGAGATGCTCGTTTCTTTCTCATAAAAAAAATCTACATGTTCTCGAGTTCCGAGTTTTAATTGAATACACTACATTGACTTTAATATTAATTATTATAATTTGATGTATTTATCAATAAAAATTAGTTATATATTGTTCTTATTACAGGACTAATAAATCAAAAAAATATTGACATAAATTTAACACGACATATATATATATATATATATATATATATATATATATATATATATATATATATCATAATGTAATCAACATCAAAAGTAACACAAATTTAACATAGTCGAGATGAATTAAGCATACAAATTGTCTTAGTGAAAGCACAATTTTTGATCAAATTGTCTTATAGTATGTTTAACATTTTATTTTTTCTCTCAATTATTTTTCATACTAGAAATTTTCACTTCTCTAAAAAAAAATCACTTCTTCTTTCTAGAAATTTTTTCACTCTCTTGAAAATTTTCACTCTCCCTATAATACTCACTATCTCTCAATTTTTTATTTATTTTTATACCATTTCTCTAGAAATTTTTCATCATCTCTTTCTAGAATTTTTCACCATCACTCATTTTTTTTTTACTTTCTCATTCTAAATTTGTTTCAACTTTTTCTCTCTAAAATTTTTCACTTGCCCTCTCTAGAATTTTGTTAATTTTTCTCTTTATAATTTTTTTTCACTTTCTCAAGTATTGTGCTCTCTCTAGCTTTTTTTACTTGCTTTTTTTCTGAATTTTTTCACCCACTCTAAAAACTTTTCACTTATTTTTACTCTCCATCTCTCTCTGTAATTTAATAAATCAAAAATTTTACTTTTATTTTTTTTATTCATGTATAAGGTAATTTATGTAAACTGTCTTCAAATAATTAATGAATGTTTATTAATTCTATTCCATTCCATCCGAGTTATGGAATGGAAACCAATTAAACGCCACAAGTAGCTAGGCAAAACACATCCTATAAGTAGCTAGCACTTGGACAATTAATCAAGATAGAGGAAACTTTAACAAGGCTATCAACCGGGCGAATGGCCATGCAAAATATGCCAATATGTATATGTCTGCAAGCTGATCATTACGTACGTTCTGTGGAGGTACGTACGTATATATGAATTCACCTGCATGTCCGGTAAGAGAAATCAGCACATGCGCTGCATTCAAATAATATGATATATTGATATGATTCACCAGTACATTCTTGAGTTAACATATATATATATACAAAAAGAGCCATTGTATATTTGTATCAAACCATCTTGATATGTTTGAATGCAAGAAGTGAATGAAACTGAATTAATTAATCCAACTTAAAAATACTGATATGTTTTTTTAAGATTGGACTGATCATCAGTTCGTCGGATTAAATAGCCCCCATATCCTCAACTATCTAGGGAAGCCTGGGAAGGGGACGTGGGGTACTGGATTTCATTTAGTCCATGCAGTCCATTTGGACTAATTAAACTCAGAATTTTTTTTATCCCCACATACTTTACAATTATACAAAACTAGACTCATGGAAGATTATTTAATTAGGATATTGTTGCTCTTATTTTCTTGTAACTATTTACCCTTTATATATATATATATATATATATATATATATATATATATATATATATATATGTTAACGCTGGGGATCTTCTCGCCACGTCCCCAATCACGTAAGACGTCCCGATCCTCGCACAATGAAACACTAGTAAACACCATAAGCTTGACTACGGTTCCGTCGGGGATATAGCTTCAAGCGTGAGAATTAGTATATATTCACAAGGTTAACAATGGAGGAATGTCTTTGTCTAGTGTGCAGAGAGATATAATAAATCTCGGTTGTGTGTATGTGAGAGAATATGAAAATCAAAATGTACGAGAACGCGTGCACTCAGAGCGATGGCTTCCTTGCTGGGTTATCTTATACTATCTTTGCTTAGATTATTGTGCCACCCACTACTACCTCGACACCCCTCGATCCGATGGGCTCTGCCTTGATCGTATAAGGTTTATCTCTTGCTTTTGGCATCTTTTTTTTCTACTGCGTGCCATGCATGATCCCATCCACATTAATGCATGGCGGGAGCCTTGGTCAACCGTCTATCATGCTTTTTATCATCATGAAGTCAAAATGTAATGAGATATTAAAATATCTAATGGGTCGATCCAATTGAATCCCAATTCGTACTTTAAAGATTAAAAACAGACATAGTATGGTGATTGGTAAATGACTTTAATGGATTAAAATAAAGGCCCAATATTTCCTACCAAAGATAAGAAATATCACGCACCCAACAATATATATATATATATATATATATATATATATATATATATATATATATATATATAATCATTAATCTTTTATCATTCAAACAAACATCTATTTACATTAATGGAATTAATATTAACAAGATCAAAATATTGGGTGGGGGTAGGGGTAGGGGTAGGGGGAGGGGTGTTAATATGCTTTTATTATTAAAATATGAACCATCAAAAAATATTTAGTAAAGACATATTTGTCTAAATATATAAATTACCCTGCCCATAACAATTTTTCGCTAATATCAACTCCCTTTGATTAAATATGGAGCTGGTGAACAAATTGCGACTTAGTTGCCTACAAATACGGGTCAAACAAGAAGACATGGCATCACTTCCTTGCAGTCTACCCAAATAGTTATTGAACATACGAAGGGAATAATATACTAATACATGACGGTGCCCCTCCAAATAGACCCTTTTTTTTTTTTAATTTCCGTCCAAATCATCACCACTTTGAATACTACCAAACACAGAATCTCAGGAGGACAATAAAAAATATTAAATTAGACTTCTACCTACTACCATTTCACTTTAGAGACTATTTAATACTGCAATAGTATACATTACATATAAACACATCTGTTACTCCATATAGTATGTGCTTTGCAATAAAACATTATGCTAGTTAATAGAACTATATATAGCAGTTAGTAAAAGGAAATTGATGGTGAGTTTATAACGAACTAAGAAAGAATACAAATTTATGAAACCCAAATTGAGAGTTAAACTTGGGAATTGATATTTTTATATAAACACATAATTTATTTTACATGAATAGTGACTGAGTTTTACTTTTATATGAGAGAGACTCATGTGAAAATATCATTTTAACATGTAAAAATATCATTTTCCTTAAACTTAATAGAAGTTATGAATTAAGCAAGATAAAATGTGGCACAAATTGAATGCACTGCCATATTACCTCCCATTGTTATATTTATGAGTTTTTTTAGGTGGACTTGGACATGGGTGTATTTAAACTTCACATATTTATAATTTTATTCACCATTGAGGGTCAAAATACAATTACGTGAAATTTAAATATACTCATGTCCAATTTTTTCACATAGAATTTTTGTATATTTACACATGATAATAGTAATAACTTTAATTACAAGATAAGTATCAATTTGAAATATAAACTACATCAGATTATGTACATCTATTTAATTTGTTATACATAACAACTTAAATTTGTAGGAGTTTGAATTAGGCAGAAGACCCCAAGTTACGTTGGACAAATTAAAGGGGACCAAACTTAGTAGGAGACCAATTTTAATGGAATACAGTTGTCTCAATACCTAACTGTTACTCTAGTACAAAGTAATAAATAGATAACACTTAAACCACAATGTTTTTATAAAAAACGTTGTGGTATTTTTTTCCACAACGTTTTTAAATAAAACGTTGTAGATATATATAAAAAAAACGTTATCTATTTAAAAGAATATTTTTTTTTAATTTTAACTAGATAACGTTTTTTTTTAAAACGTTGTGTATGTCAAAAAACACGGAGGTTAAAAACTTGAAATTAAAACTGTGTTTGAAAAAAGGAGAGCGATGCTGTCTAGCTAGGGTTTCGTTGCAGTCTCATTTGGCCATTTGGGGAGGACAAAAAGCTCACATTCAAGCTTCCAAACCCTATAATCGATTTTCTACATCTCAATAACACCGATTACAGGTTCTCTCTCTCTTATTGGTGATTGATTGAGTTTCTCCTCATTAATAAATTATGTCTTCACTGAAGAACGCTCCGATTTCTCTCCGAAATCTGGTATTCCGGACTATCAAATTTCTCCCGAGGTAAAGTCTGACCCTAGAACCCCGTTTCAGGGTTCGGGGAAACTAATTCGTGTAATGAAATGGAGGAAATCGATAACTAGCTCAGCCTCCAGAAGGTATGGTAATTAGCTTGTGTTTTCTCTCATTGTTCTAATTTGAGTTTTGATCTCCTTCAATATTGCAACTTTTGCAAACTAGGGTACGCGTGTCCTATTTTTTTGGTTTATGAGATGTGATTTAGCGTCTCTTGCACCAGGAGGATTGGTTCGTCTATTATGATCATGAGTTAATATGCAAGACAGATTTGCCTATGAGGATTAGTCTCCTTCAATATTACAACTTTTGATTATGATCATTAGTAGCGGCAAAATGGTAACTGATAGTGCTCAAGGTATGTATTAGTTGTACTAGTTTTAACTTTTATGGGTTTTCCAAGATGAATTTTTAGCTTCTCATTACTAGTTAAGTGGTAGATAGTGATGAGTAGGCATTTGTAAGATGACTAAAGTTTATGATGGCCTATGTGAAATTTATGAAGATTATATAATATACAGGAGTTTGCAGCTGGTTCCTTTTATGGTTGTTCCCCTTCATGTAGTTGTTGCTATTGAATCAAAATCACTCTAGGGGTTTGAGTTTAGGACTTACTACTGGTAGTAGCTGCTGTTGAATCTTTCTATTGTCATGTATGTTTCTGATTCAACTATACGGTTGTAGATTTGCAGGGATATTTGTCAGTGTGTTTATTTGTGAGACTAGTAGTAATCTGTTAACAGTTTTGTGAGACTGGTAGTATTCTGTTAAATTTGGATGGTTGTAATGCAGGTCATGTACAAATCATGATTCTGTGGTATAAGCTGGAGTATAATCTTTCTGACTCATATGTGCAAGGATAACTTATTTGTGGACTCTGACTGCTTGACCATTTATTAGATGAATGTGTTACTAAAGGTTAAAGATGAACACAAAATCTGGTTAATACGCGTGTCCAGCTTTATCAGCAACAAGAAAGGGAAGCA
This sequence comes from Panax ginseng, assembly GCA_020205605.1. Taxonomy (NCBI): domain Eukaryota; kingdom Viridiplantae; phylum Streptophyta; class Magnoliopsida; order Apiales; family Araliaceae; genus Panax; species Panax ginseng. The sequence continues at coordinate 161,556,942 of CM035137.1, forward strand.
GCAATGTTAGTGAGCTAGGAAGCAGAGAACCTATACAATTTTGGAGGGTGATGATGATGCCAATGATGTTGGAGGTTCCATTGGCAATACTAATGTTTCTGCAAATTTGGACTCCCAAAAGATGGATACTCGGAAGAAATGTTTTAGGAAGAAGACTGAATATCAAGACAATGAAGATGATGAGGCATAGTGCATGTTTCTTATGGCATGACATGGTACTTTTGTTTTGGCTGACTTCAATACTGCAGGTAGTTGCAGCTAGGAAATAAGAAAGACATGTTAAAAGACGGACTGCTCAGGTACTTCCCATTTTGCTACAATCTTATTAATGATCCTTAAATTTGAACTTGAACAATTTTTTTTCCCTTGTGGAGTAATTATTATTTTTCGTGGCAGGCTTGTGTATTCAAGAGACATCATGGAGCTGCAGCTAAAGCAACGGGACTGTGAAGTCCTTATAAGGAAAAAGGAAACTTTGCCACAGCCACCGGTTACTGCTCCAGTTCAGGAGGTTTAACATGAACCCATAACAAATTGACGAATAGCATACAAGGTTAAGGCATTGACTTCCTCAAAATTGCTTTTTAAGTGCTCGATGTTAATTAAGAACCTTGACTTTATGAAACATTGTTTTTGCCTTGAGATAGACAGTAATTCCTGTTGATTTCTTCATTGGTGATTTGATTTACTACAAATGGTTGGCCATTACTTTGCTAAGTATTGTTGGCCATTCAGAGCATTAGTGTTGTTTGAATTTTAAATAGCAGGGGCCATGGGAATGGTTTTTTGTTTTCATTGTTGAAGGATTTTACTAAAAGGTAAACAATGGCATGTTGTTTATGTTAAAAATACTAGGTCATGTTCTACACTTTAATTATATCTCTGGGATGCTTTCTTTTGCTAATTGCAGCATCAAATCTTAAATTTGATGATAGTGAGATTCAAAAAAAGTACGAGGGAATTAAGTTTGAAGAAGTTCAGACTGAACTTGTTTAGCTCAAGGTAGTCTCTCTCTCATAAAATGAATCAAATGATTTGAAGAAGATGGGGCAACGTATATTTGTGTTCATTATTGGTGGGGCGACTAGATCAGAGGTAAAATTTTCAAGATTTTTCTATTCCATTACAAGTTTTGCAGTAAGTTGTACTTGGCCCTTAGTCTATTGTTTCTTTTGTTGTTCTCAGCTACTGCAGTAATGGTTACTGCAATGCAGTTCTGTTGTTGCACTAGAAGTTCCTTTTCAAGGTTATCAAAGTGTTGAAGGATAACTCGTAATACTTAGGCACTTCAATGCTTATGGTATTCGTTAAGTTGTTAGCATGTTCTCTATTTTTTTTCCTTCAAATTACATAAAAAAGTAATTTGAACTCAAACTAACATAAATTGTTTGACCAAATATCTAAACAAATTGAACTCTCTAATATTTGTTCTCCTGGAATAGAAACAGGCAATTGATTCAGCAGGTGCAGAGCATATGAATATTCCATATCTACTTGCACATACATTCAAAATATATTAGTGAATCTTATGTTTAAACCTTGCCATATTCAGGTCATATTGTCATAATGTCTTTCTACAATATGTCGAACCTGTGATGCACTTAACAGGACTGAGGAGATGGGACAAGAGGAGATTAGTGCTAGGCATTCACGATTCATCATACAAATTAGGCATTCACGGTGGTCCTCAGCCAAGCCACATTCAGAATGCAGATTAGGCAGCTGGCATGGTTCATCATATAGTTGAGAGATCTAAACCCAAGAAAATCAAAGTTGGTTCCTAATTTATTTATACAGAATGTTTGTTATTTTTCCTTCTCATATCTTGTGGCATTTTATGCGTCAACAAAATGCAAAAGCAACATTGCATTTACTCTTTTCATGTTCTGCCAACAAATTGTATAAGGGGTTATTGTAGAGTATAGAAGCTTTCTAACTTGTCATTATATGCAAATACTGTAAGACCCCAACTTTTATGAATAAAGATGAATTTTTTATAATTATCATTTTTGAATGAATTTGATATAATGTTATAGTTATGGGTAATATTTATAAATTTTGCAAAGTACGCAAGTTATATAATATTTGATTGGTTTTAATATTCATTTTAACAGAGAATATTAGATACGGCAAAGCACAATTATTAGTGGACCCTACAACTAAAATTATTATTTGGATTAAGAAAATGACAAAAATATTTTATGAAAATAACGGTGGAAGTTTTACCGTTAACTCTGTTGAAACACCCAATGTTAAAAATGCGAGAATACGCGTGGTTTGCAAGTAGCGCACTGTATTGATTATTGATGCTTATGTGAGAAGTCACTCGGTCTTGTTCAATTATTGCTTGATGAATTGTTGCATAGTATCTCACGTTATTTGATTCAATTATTGTCAATATTTTTTATATTATTAAATCAATAATTGAGATAATGAGTTATTAATATTATTATTTGTAATATTAACGATGTCTGTAAGTTACGCGAAGAAGAGGTTTGGTCACCTAATTGCGTGCCAATAGGGAGAATTCCTTATTGAAAAGCCCCCTCTTTCCTTAAATCGACACAGTCGATTAATAGTGTGAATAATAATAATGAAGTTTTATTTTATTAGTATTATTAATGTAATAAAACAGAAAAGCTTTTATATAAAACAAAATATTTTTATAAAGTTATTCGCTTTATTAGGCTAATAGTAAAATCTTTTATATAAAAATGTAATACTTTTATAAAGTTATTCGTTTTATTAGACAATAATTAGAATATATTATATTTTATTATAAGTATAAGTGTTTTAGATAAAGTCACTGCATAGTATTTGCATAGTAAAATCTTTTTAAAAGTTATTCGTTTTATTAGATTATAAATAGAATATATTATATTTTATTGTAAACCAATACTGATAGTCTGCTTAAAGTAAATCGATCCTGACCCGTTCATGGATTAATTCTTATTCATCTATTCTTCTATAAATAGAAGCATTCATTCATTATTTCTTATGAATTCACCGAACTCTAGAGAGAAACTTTAGAGAGAATTATTCTTCTATCTTGAGTGTATTTTTTAGAGTTTAAGAAAGCTTTTGGCGTGGTAGTGCAAGTTTCTTCAAGTATATCCCCACCCTACCATCGAGTACTCTTCTTTATAAGGTAAAGGGTATTATTTTTTCATATTCATGAAGAGAACTTCATTATTCCATTCTTTATTATTACATTGGAATAACCTATATATACTGTGATCTACCCTATACTTGGTGATTTACATTTGTTATTCCATTCTTTATTATTCATTGGAACATCCTGTCATACATGCATTTTACGTGGGACTGGTTCCATCTTTATTATTCCGTTGGAATATCCTGTTCAGTGCATTTTAAAATTTGGACTGATTCCGTTATTTATTATTACTGTTAGAATAACTCGCCTACATCTGAAGTCTGCATTTGCATAGTAATTTTTGTTGTTATTTCGTTCTTTATTGATCCGTTGAATATCACATTGGTGCGTATTACGCTTTGACCTGAGTTCCGTTATTTATTATTACATTGGAATAACTCCGTCTGTCTGAAGCACCGCATGTATGGTGATTTCTTTTGTTATTCCATTCTTTATTATACTTAGTTGGTTAAAGTTTTGACTTCTATATTCCATGAAATTGGTGGAATATCCTTGATATTTACGCTTCATCCAGTATCTTTTCGTGAAAATATTCTTCTGAGCATTCTTGAATTTTACTCTACAAAGAAGTATTATGTTGACAATTTGGAAGTTATTAGTTCCTAAATAAATTAATTCTTGAACTTGTTTTATTGAATTCTTATATCATTGTCATCATCCTCATATTTATATTTTGTTAAAAGTCATCTGTGGCCTGTAGTGCATAGATGGACTTGGTATGATTATGACCAGGGATTATTCAATGTAATCATGACCGTAATGTTACAAATGATGTGGTAAAAGTCCTCATTGGCCCGTAGTGCATTGATGGACAGTTGTTGGCATGATCATGACCATTGATGAATACACGAATATCCTTAACCCGTAGTGCATGGATAATTTGTGGTTGTGATACTTATGAATATCCTTGGTAGTAGTAGTGCGGGGATGATGTGGATTATTTATTAAAATTTGAGTCCCAAATGATAAAAGTGATGAAAAACCTTTTAAATCATAAAAGATAGTAGATTTTATTCTCTACTTGACTCTTTTAATGGATTTCATGTTCCACTGTTGTTAAACTTGATGTCTATTGTATTTTATCAGTTTAACATTGTTGAAGACTAATGATAATTTATTTTACATTATCTTAGTCATAATATTCTTACAGGGCTAGTTGAGCTCACCCTTTCTTTCATTGTTCTCTTCAGGAAATGAGAACGTAGCCGGGACTAGTCGGGGAGCGGGTGGCGGTCTGAATGATAGTATTAGTAGTCCTCACTATTCAGTTAAATAGTGTAACAATAAATGTAATGAGGACTTATTCTGAGAGTGGATATTATCTAGAAGATAATATTTGTATTAAAACTCACAGCTTTCTTGTTGTATATTAAAGATTGTATTTGTATTCTATACCATGTATTTGGCGACTCAGAATAGGTAATGTATACCTATTTTGGGGGCATCACAAATACTTAAAATAGAGAGGCTCTATACCTTTCTCCCAATTTATGTATATCTATTTTTTCTGGAATTTTTGAAATTTTCCTCTATTTGTTAATGTCTTGTCATACTTTGAAGATAAGAATGTTTGTTGAAACTGCAGAATTGTGTGTGGTTGGATTACTTGGAATCTTTGATAAATGATTGAAGTTACAACTCTTTTAATCTTTTAGGCTATAATATGCTAATCTTTCAGGCATTAACATATTACAGGTGCATTGGTAACGTAGGTGAACCACATCCTTTTTTTTTTCTTTAATCTACAACATTTTAAAAATGTTGTGTAAATGTGCCTAAACGTTGTCTGATATATTAAACTACAACATTTTTATCCAGAAAACGTTGTGGAATCATACCTTCTACAACGTTTTTAAGCATCTGCTAATTTATGGAAAACAATTCTACAATATTTTTTTCTTAAAAAACGTTGTGTAATGTGCTTAACTACAACATTTTAAAAACGTTGTGTAAGGGTGTCAAATAGATGACACCCTTAACCACGATGTTTTTCTGACTGAAACCGCAAAGTTTTTTCCGCGTTGTCTATTTACTACTTTGTAGTAGTGTTAGCTTGTCTCGAAGAAAATTGAAGCGTGTGGAATATTGGAGAGGATTGGTGAAAATATCAATTATTTGATCATTAGTAGAGACATAAAATATAAGAAGAGTACCTTTGGCTACTCGTTCTCGAACAAAATAAAAATCAACCTCAATATGCTTCGTACAAGCATGAAACACAAGATCGGCAGCAAGATAAGTTACACCTATATTATCACACCAAAGTATTGGTGGATTTTAAGAAAAAATACCGAGTTCACCAAACAATGATTACAACCATATACAAGCTCAGCAAAAGCGTCAACAAGCACTTTATATTCGTCATCGGTAGAGGAGTGTGCAACAGTAGTGCGTTGTTTATTCCATGACCATGAGATAAGATTAGGACCCATGTAAATAGTAAATCCTCCATTTAACTTACGATCATCAACACAACTAGCCCAATCAGAATCCGTGAAAGCTTGTAAAAGCTATAGAATTAGAAGAACGAACTATAGATAATCTATGAGCAGAATTGGAGATAATGTAGGATGCATTTAACAGCTGCCCAATGTTCTACACTAGGAGCATGCATGAATTGATAAACCTTTTTAACAACATAAGACAAAATTGGGCGAGTGAGAGTGGCATACTGTAAAGCTCCCATTATTTGTCTATATAAATTAGGATCAGAGAAAGCAACATGTGACGTAGTGGTCAAATTTGCGACAACAGAGGCTGGTGTGCAAAGAGGTTTGCAGTTGGACATAGATGTCTGTTGTATGATATCGTGAATATATTTCCTTTGTGAAAGAAATATCTCATTGCCCAATGGAACGACTTCTACTCCTAGAAAATAATGTAAGGTACCTAGATCCTTAAGCGAAAACTTGCGGCTTAACACAAGGATCATTTCATCAATGGCCTCATTAGAGTTTTCTATCAGTATAATGCATCTACATAGACCAGTATAATTAAATGTATTGTCCAACATGAAATACGAACATTGATGTGTACTCAGAACGAGATATATATCACAAACCCAATTGTATGAGAAAATTAGATAATTGTGAGTACGATGCATGCACATGGTGCTTGCTTAAGGCCATACAACGAGCGATGTAGTTTACAGACATGGACATGATGATTAGGATCCTCAAATCCAAATGGTTGGAGAATAAAGACTGTTTCAGACAATGTCCCATGTAAGAATGCATTATTAGCATCCAGTTGTTGAATTTTCCAAGACTTAGAAACGGCCAGAGAGAGAATCACCCGAATGGTAGTATGCTTATAACAACCGGACTAAAGGTTTCAGAGTAGTCTAAACCCTCTTCTTGATTATAACCCTTAGCAATAAGATAGGATTTGTATTGATCGATTTTCCCATCAGCTCTCTTTTTAACTTTGAACACCCACTTACAATTAACAATGTTCATAGAATGAGATTTGGGAACAAGAGTACACGTACGTACCATATACTCAAAATTGCATTAATTTCATCAACCATCGCTTTGCACCAATGAGGGTGGCAATATGCTTGAGAGAAGGTTGGCTCGAAATGAGAATCTAAGACCGAGGTTAGAGCCGATGGTTGATTATAATCTCCAACTCGACGAGTCATAGAACGAATCATTACATGTGAAACTAGTGGATTAGAGTCCAAATTTGCATATGTTGGGAGGGTAATATTGATGGCAACATATAAAGATTCTAAGGAATTCATATATAGTTGCTGATTGTGATTGCCCAGACTTTGAGGAAAGATCAACAAATATAGGAATAATATGAGCATAAATGTTGTTTAATCGTTCAGTTCGAACATGTGTTGCATCATTCCTGTTAGATTTGTAATATATGCAAGCATATAATCAAATTGCATAAATAGAACGGAAGTGCGATAAAATAATATTTTAAAATTTTATTACAAACCATCACCATGATAATCCTTGTGCACAATTATCAATTAAGCAAAAGAGACGGAGATAGAGAATCATACCCTTGTACAACCGTGCTTCCTTATGTACTAGTTTAACTCCAAGTCCTTAGCGTTCTCCTTGAACTCCACCTGTTAGATTCATTTTTTTAATCAACGTTAGCCACCCAAGTATTTGGCCTCTAGAGATGATCCACCAAGGAATAATATATATTCAAGAAGATGGGTGTTGGCAAAACCCTAGTTTTCTCTCTATAGATAATATGTAAGTACTCTCTCCCAACGATTGGAAAAACACATGTTGTGTAACCTCAACTCATAATAAGACTCCTTTTATTTATAGATGTAGATAACCTTCCCAAACTATTTAGGAATAGAGTTTTATTTAATTAATTAAACTCTTTTAATTAATTAGACTCATATGAGAGTACTTTTATTAATTAATTCTTAATTAAACCCGTTTAGGAACTAAATAATAATAATTGTAATAATAATAAGACTCCATTTATTAATTTATATTTAATATTTTAAAATATTAAATAATAAATATTAAGCTATTTAATTTATTCTATCATCATAGATTAAATTAAATATATTTAACTTATTATTACGATTATCTCATTTACTCCTTAAATGAATATTTTTCTTTTATGATTGTGACCTTTTTAGGTTCTCAATATTAAACCTATTGTTAAAAAATTAATTAGAAAAATTCTAATATTATTTAAATAAATAAATTAAACTATTTAATTCATTTAAATAAATAATATTTATTATGAGACCCCAAATTTTATGAATAAAGATTTAAATTTTCTTGAAATAATTTTTTTAATATTATGGAGTAAATTTGATATAATGTTATAGTTGTGGGTAATATTTATAAATTTTTCAAAGTACGCATTGTGTTATATAATATTCGATTGGTGGGGGAATATTAAATGCGGCGACCTACGATCATTGGTGGACCCATAACGGAATTATTGTCGGATGGAAAAGCGACAAAAAATATTTTTATGAAAATAACGGTTTTACTGTTAAAACTGCTGAACTACTCAGGTAGTAAAAGTGCGATGTCTGGCGTGTAGTTGCATAGTAGCACCACGGTATTAATTATTGATGCTTACGTGAGAAGTCACTCAGTTTTGTTGAATTATTACTATAGTAATTGCCGCATAGTATCTCATGTTATTTGATTCAATTATTGTCAATATTTTATATATTATTAAATCAATAATTGAGGCAATGAAATTATTAATATTATTATTTGCAATATTAACGATGTCTGAAGTTACGCCAGGAGAGGTTTGGTCACCTAATTGCGCACCAATAGGGAGAAATCCTTATTGGAAAGCCCCCTCTTTCCTGGGAATGACCTGGTCGATTAATATTGTGAATTATAATAATGATGATAAATGTTGTTAAATATATTGAGGTGTCTTTTATGAAGTCACGAAAGTTTATATATATATATATATATATATATATATATATATATATATTTTTATTTTATTAGTATTATTAATGTAATAAAACAAAAAGCTTTTTATATAAAAATGTAATACTTTTATAAAGTTATTTGTTTTATTAGACTATAAATAGAATATATTATATTCTATTATGCATAGTATTTTTGCATAGTAAAATCTTTTTATATAAAAATGTAATACTTTTATAAAGTTATTTATTTTATTAGACTATAAATAAAATATATTATATTTTATTATACATAGTGTTTGCATAGTGCCTTATATAGTGTTTTGCATAGTAAATTTTTTTTATATAAAATGAATACTTTTATAAAGTTATTTTTTTATTAGATAATAATTAGAATATATTATATTTTATTATGCATAGTGTTTGCATAGTGCTGCATTGTATTTGCATAGTAAAATCTTTTATATAAAAAGTAATACTTTTATAAAGTTATTTATTTTATTAGACAATAATTAAAATATATTATATTTTATTATGCATAGTGTTTGCATAATGCTTGCATAGTGTTTGCATAGTAAAATCTTTTTATATAAAACAGAATACTTTTATAAAATTATTTGTTTTATTAGACTATAAATAGAATATATTATATTTTATTTAACATATTTTATTTTATTAGAATATTTTATTAGTACTGCATAGTAAATTAATATGGACCGTCCGTTTAAAAGTAAATCAATTTGGACCGTTCATGAATTAGTTACGTTTTAGTCCATTCTCCTATAAATAGAAGCTCATTCCTTCATTATTTCTTACTTAATTCACTTTGAAACTCTAGAGAGAAAACTATAGAGAAAAAGAAAGAAAAATATTTTGCTACTTCACTACTCCTATATCCAGGTTTCTTCAAGGTAAGGGGTATTATTTCTTTCGTATTCATGAAGAGAACTTCATTTATTCCATTCTTTATTATTACATTGGAATAACTTTATATACCTGCGAAATACCCTATACTTGGTGAAATTCTTTTGTTATTCCATTCTTTATTATATTATTCAATAACTCCGTTATCATATATTACGTACGTGACTTCGTTCCATTAATTATTATTTTGTTGGAATAACTCTTTTATACATGCGAATCTATCGCATGCATGGTGATTTCTGTTGTTATTCTATTCTTTATTATTACATTGGAATATCACTGTGGGTGCGTAATTTACAGCATGACACAGTTTCTCGTTATTTTTTATTACATTGGAATAACTTTGTTTGTCTTGATTCTATCGCATGCCTGGTGATTTCTTTTGTTATTCCATTCTTTATTATACTCAGTTGGTTAAAGTTTTTACTTCTATATTCCATGAAATTAGTGGAATATCCTTGATATTTGCGTTTCATCCCAGTATCTTTTCATGAAAATATTCTTTTGAGCATTCTTGAATTTTACTCTACAAAGAAGTATCATGTTGACAATTTGGACGTTATTAGTTCCTTAATAAATTAATTCTTGAACTTGTTTTATTGAATTCTTATATCATTGTCATCATCCTCATGTTTATTTTATGTTGAAAGTCATATGTGGCCTGTAGTGCATAGATGGACTTGGTATGATTATGATCAGGGATTAATCGGTATAATTATGACCGTAATATTACAATGATGTGATAAAAGTCCTCATTGGCCCGTAGTGCATTGATGGACAGTTGTTGGCATGATCATGACCATTGATGAATACACGAATATCCTTGGCCCGTAGTGCATGGATAATTTTTGGTTGTGATACTAATGAATATCTTTGGCCGTAGTGCAGGGATGATGTGGATTATTTATTAAGCTGAGTCCCAGCGATAAAAGTGATGAAAAACCTTTTCAAATCATAAAAGATAGTATATTTTATTCTCTACTTGACTCTTATAATGGATTACTTGTTCCGCTGCAGTTAAACTTGATGTTTGTTATATTTTATCAGTTTAACATTGTTGAAGGCTAACGATAATTTATTCTGCATTATCTTAGTCATAATATTTCTTCTTTGGGCTAGTTGAGCTCACCCTTTCTTTTCACCGTTTTCTCTTGAAATGAGAATATAAATTTGGGATGAGTCGGGAAAGCGGAGTGACGGTCCAGATGATAGCATTAGTAGTCCTCACTATTTTGTTAAATAGTGTGACAATTAATGTAATGAGGACTCTTTTGAGTGTGGATATTATCTAGATGACAATATTCTTATTAAAACTCTCGGCTATGTTTTGTTGTATTTTTATACGACGTTTGTATAATTAAGTAGTATTTGTATTTTGTACCATGTATCTGGCGACTCAAGATGGGTGATGTATACCTATTTTTGGGGAGAGACGGGGAATTCCTTCGCTAGTATGACCTACCTAAGTTTATTTTGTATTTAATTGGTCGGTCAGAGTATAGGGATAATATGTGATATGTTAATTAACCCTTGTTTTGTGACAGTGTTTGAAAATGGCATCTGAAAATGTTGTGATAAGCAATGGAGTAAAATAATATGGCCAAGTATTGTGAAGACGAGGCTAAGTTTATGGAGTTATCCCGTTTGCATCCCATTTGGTCGATAATGAGGAGCCGAATGACGAATGTTTCTAAGAGGTTTGAAACTTCGATATACGTCAATACCTCATTTCTCATAAACTTTGTTTATATTCGGATGTTGTGAATAGGGCTCGATTATTGAGCACGATAATGAGTTAACACAACAAAAGGTAATGACCAACAACACGATAATAATCGTCACGGGTGGCAATGGCCATCGAATAATGATGACCATCGTGGGGAAATTATCATGCCAATGGTAACCACTTGGTGGTAATCATGGCCAAGATAATAAAGTGGAAATTTCAAGAAGAGAAGGTCATTTAGCTCGATTTTTGTCGTATAGTGAAGTCAAGTCCAAATCGGTGGGACGGCACCAAAAGGCGGATCTGAATGACAAAACAAAGTCAGTGGTTTCAGGAATAGCGTTTTTCTTGACTTCTCAAAAAGCGAGTAACCCAAACGAAGTTAGCACGGGTTAGTTAATTATAAATTTTTGCAAAGTATATACCTTATTAGATACCGGTTCTACCCATTCTTTTATCTCTCTTGCTTGCGTTTAACGTTTAAATTTGACTCCGGAGAAGTTAGACTTTGACTTATCTGTGGAAACTCCGTTAGGAGAAACCTTTGTTACATTCACTATTTATAAATCTTTTTTGATTCATATCAATACCCTCACGTTACATGTCGATCTTATCTCTTTTAAAATACTTGCCATTGATGTGATTTGAGGAATCGATTGGTTAACTACTCATCATGCTAAAATTGATTATTTTCGTAAGGTTGTTAGCTTTTATATTCCTAACCAACCTATTATATGAATTCAAGCAACCAAACCACTAAAGTCAATCATTGTCATATCAAGCCATAAGTAAAGAGCCCCGAACCTTTCATTGGTGACTTCTTTGTGTGGAAAGCACCTAAGCCAGACTTTCCGTAAGGGACGTTATGAATGACGATGGCAAATTAATAGGTATCAATGTGACGTGCTATCCAAGTCTTGGATGAGGGTCACAGTTTTGAATGATATTTCTATCGTTAATAAATTTCTTGACATATTCTTGAAGACTTCTTGCCTACCCTGCAGCTGTGAAATTGAATTTTGTATTGACCCGATGACAAAACCTATTTCTTCAACCCTTAAATATTTCTTCAACCAAAACGAACGTATAATGCGCCAAAGACGTTGGCTCGAAATGTTGAAGATTACGATCATACCATTCAATATCATTGTGGAAGAGAGAGCGTGGTAATGGACGCGTTAAGTAGAAAGATCGTATCGTTTTACGAGTCGACGTTGTTAACACAAAAATCCATTTCAGTATAAATTACAAATGATGAAGATAGAGTTAAAGACTTTAGGGACCCACGTGAAGATAATCGAATATCTGAGTAGAATCGACTTTAATCGATAAATTTAAAGCCATTTCAGCTACACACGAGGTGATGAATGTGAAGAAGAAGGTTCAAGAGGGCGTTATTCTAGAAGCAAGAGTCGATGGAGAGAGGAAATCTCAACCCTCGATGTAATTGGCCCATTTAAAATCCTTGATCGAGTAGGAACTATGGCCTATAGACTCGTTTTACCGCCAAATATATCGCGTGTTCATAACATTTTTCACGTATCGATGTTACGTAAATATGTGGACGACCCGAACCACGTTATTAAATTAGAACTAGACGAGATAGCAGAAGATTTAACGTATGAGGAGATACGTGTTAAAATCTTGAATAAGAAGGATCGTATTCAACGCTCAAAGGTTATACCTCAAGAGTTAGAATCTGAAATGAAGTTAAGATATCCTCACCTCTTTGGCATACCAGGTACGTACGTAAATTTGGAGGACAAAATTTCATAAGGAGGGGAGATTGTGAGACACCAAATTTTATGAATAAAGATTTAAATTTTCTCGAAATATTTTTTTTAATATTATGGAGTAAATTTGATATAATGTTATAGTTGTGGGTAATATTTATAAATTTTTCAAAGTACGCAAGTTGTTATGTAATATTCGATTGGTCGGAGAATATTCGTTTTAACAGAGAATATTCGTACGACGGCACAATCATTAATTGGTGGACCCCACAACGGAATTATTATCGGATTGAGAAAATGACAAAACTATTTTTATGAAAATAACGGCGGAAGTTTTACCATTAAAACTGTTGAACTACTTTCGGTTGTAAAAAATACGATGTCTGCATTGGTTGCATAGTAGCACACCGTGTTGATTATTGATGCTTACGTGAGAAGTCACTCGGTTTTGTTCAATTATTGCTACGATAATTCTTTAGTAAGTATCTCACGTTATTTGATTCAATTATTATCAATATTTTATATATTATTAAATTAATAATTGAGATGATGAAGTTATTAATATTATTATTTACAATATTAACGATGTCTAGAAGTTACATCGAGGAGAGGTTTGGTCACCTAATTGCGGCGCCAATAGGAGAGAAATCCTTATTGAAAGCCCCCTCGTTCACAGGAACGACACAGTCAATTAATATTGTGAATTATAATAATGATGATACATATTATTAAATATATTGAGGTGTTTTTTATGAAGTCATGAGTATATATATATATATATATATATATATATATTATTTTATTAGTATTATTAATGTAATAAAATAGAAAAGCTTTTTATATAAAATGAATACTTTTATAAAGTTATTTGTTTTATTATACTATAAATAGAATATATTATATTCTATTATGCATAGTGTTTTTGTATAGTAAAATATTTTTATATAAAATAGAATTCTTTTATAAAGTTATTTATTTTATTAGACTATAAATAAAATATATTATATTTTATTATGCGAGTATTTTGCATAGTGCTTTTACATAGTGTTTTTCGTAGTAAAATCTTTTTATATAAAAATGTAATACTTTTATAAAGTTATTTATTTTATTGGAAAATAATTAGAATATATTATATTTTATTATGCATAGTATTTGCATAGTGCTGCGCATAGTATTTGTATAGTAAAATCTTTTTATATAAAACATAATATTTTTATAAAGTTATTTATTTTATTAGACAATAATTAGAATATATTATATTTTATTATGCATAGTATTTGCATAGTGCTGTATATAGTATTTGCATAGTAAAATCTTTTTATATAAAATGAATACTTTTTATAAAGTTATTTATTTTATTAGACTATAAATAGAATATATTATATTTTATTTAAAAATTTTATTTTATTAGAATATTTTATTAATCTTTGCATAGTAAATCAATATGGATGATCTCGTTTAAAAAGTAAATCAATCTGGACAGCTTCATGAATTAGTTACTTATTCACCCCATTCTCCTATAAATAGAAGCTCATTCCTTCATTATTTCTTACAATTCACCGAAACTCTGAGAGAGAAACTATAGAGAGAAAGAAGAAAAGTATTCTGCTACTTCACTACTCCTATATCCGGCTTTATAAGGTAAGGGGTATTATTTCTTTAGTATTCATGAAGAGAACTTACATTATTCTATTCTTTATTATTTTGTTGGAATAACTTTTGTATAATGCTAGCTACCCTATACTTGGTGAAATTCTTACATTATTCCATTCTTTATTATTATTGTGGAATAACTTTATACTGTCAAATCTGCATACGTGGTGAAATACTTCTATTATTCCATTCTTTATTATTATGTTGGAATAACTTTTGTATATGTAAATCTGCATACATGGTGAAATTCTTACATTATTCCATTCTTTATTATTATATTGGAATAACTCAGATATATATCAAGCAATCTGCATACGTGGTGAAATGCTTCGTTTATTCCATTCTTTATTATTCATTTGGAATATCACGTGCATGCGACATTACATGACACGGTTCTATTAATTATTATTACATTGGAATAACTTTTATCTGCGCGATCATCGCGTGCATGGTGATTTCTGTTGTTATTCCATTCTTTATTATTACATTTGGAATATCCATACGGTCATGAATTTAAATCGACTGGTTCCGTTATTTATTATTACATTGGAATAACCTGTTTGTGCGGTCTATCGCATGCCTGGTGATTTCTTTTGTTATTCCATTCTTTATTATACTCAGTTGGTTAAAGTTTTTATTTCTATACTCTATGAAATTAGTGGAATATCCTTGATATTTGCGCTTCATCCAGTATCTTTTCATGAAAATATTCTTCTGAGCATTCTTGAATTTTACTCTACAAAGAAGTATCATGTTGAAAATTTGGACGTTATTAGTTCCTGAATAAATTAATTCTTGAACTTGTTTTATTGAATTCTTATATCATTGTCATCATCCTCATGTTTATTTTATGTTGAAAGTCATATGTGGCACTTGTAGTGCATAGATGGACTTGGTATGATTATGACCGAGGATTAATCGGTATAATCATGGCCCGTAATGTTACAAATAATGTGGTAAAAGTCCTCATTGGCCCATAGTGCATTGATGGACAGATTGTTGGCATGATCATGACCATTGATGAATACACGAATATCCTTGGCATAGTGCATGGATAATTTTTAGTTGTGATATTAATGAATATCCTTGGTAGTAGTCTGAGGATGATGTGGATTATTTATTAAGTCGAGTCCCAAATGATAAAAGTGATGAAAACCTTTTAAATCATAAAAGATAGTAGATTTTATTCTCTACTTGACTCTTATAATGGATTGCTTGTTCCGCTGTAGTTAAACTTGATGTTTGTTATATTTTATCAGTTTAACATTGTTGAAGGCTAACAATAATTTATTCTGCATTATCTTAGTCATAATATTTCTTACTGGGCTAGTTGAGCTCACCCTTTCTTTCACTGTTCTCTTCAGGAAATGAGAATATAGCTGGGACGAGTCGGGAAACGGAGTGACGGTCCAGATGATAGCATTAGTAGTCCTCACTGTTTTGTTAAATAGTGTGACACTAAATGTAATGAGGACTCCTTTGAGTGTGGATATTGTCTAGATGACAATATTCTTATTAAAACTCTCGGCTATGTTTTGTCGTATTTTTATACGACGTTTGTATAATTAAGTTGTATTTGTATTTTGTACCATGTATCTGGCGACTTAAGATGGGTGATGTATACCTATTTTTGGGGGCGTCACATTTATTTTAAAATAAGGATATATAAGCCCCCTTAGCGATCAACGACTTTCCAAATAATATAGATTTTAACATTAATCATAAAAGAACTTTTCAGTAAATAGTTACCGTACAATTCAATCCTTCTACCATACAATGTCCCAATTAAATATAAGACATGAAATTATTGTCAAGTCCTATTTTATTTAATTATATGTATTCCGATTCTTAAATGCACAACTCTAAATAATGCAAATTAGAAACTCCTTTCTAATTTCATTCTACCTTAGCCAATGATTACTGAGTCATCATTTATCGAATCACATAAGACATTCTCTCCTTTTACCAGAAATGGTAGATTCTTTGTTGATCATTTACTATATCTCCATGTACAACTTATTATATCTAAGCATACACTTTAATTGCTTAAGGAATATGTCAAAGCATAACTCATCATACACAAAATATAACTATAATGATCTTAAGTCCAAGGATCACTTGTACTACTATCACTTAAGAAATTTCTTTTGATAGATATTGAGTAAAACTCCATTAGATATTCATTAATTTAGCGAGCCACCTTCAGTGAACTTATTCTCTAATAAGAACCTACTACATACTTGATTTAGTGTCTCCAAACAAATGATCATGAGATCAATCATCCTCTTCTTAAGAGCAAGCATTGTATGTACCAATCTATCTAGATTCACCAATCCCCAATTGAATCCCCAATTTAGGGATCCAACGATTAAGAACGATTTTAGTTTTAAGCTATCTAGGATTTAGATCTCATTAGCATGATCATCTTCATGATTCTAAAAGTATTGCTCAAAATTATGGGTTTATCACACTTAATATAACAACATACTGTGGATAATGAAAATGCCTTTAAATAATTAATTTTTTTTTATTAATAAACGAATAAACTGATTACAAGTATATGCAACATCATATCAAATATAATTGGCTTATGTGCATACTACCTTCAATTCCTAGTATGAGACATGGGAATGGAGTGGACCAAGGGTGTATCTGGATGAGAGGGAAATGAGAATAATGTAGATTGTGGTGGCATAGTAGAAGGAGAAATTGGGGAAAATGGTTGAAATGCAGTCAATTTCTCTGTAGAATGTCTGGATTGGGGCTCAGATTGTCTGGATTGAGGCTCATACTGTCTTAATTGGGCAGAAGCAGAAACTGAAACAGGGGATATAAAGACCCAATGATGACTATGTAGCATTGGTTGCATGTTAGTGTCAAGATGAGATACATGTTTATATATATAATGGAAAATTAATAGTCATCATTAAATCAAAAAATGCCTAGGACTATAAAAACGATTAGTTTTTAAATCTAGAAATGATATCCAATGTGAGAAGAACTATAACCAGAGAAAAGATATGTTGTAGAACGATAATCAACCTTATGACGATTACACATACGAATAAGAGAATAACACAAGCATCTAAACACTTTTAAGAATGAGTAATCAAAAGACTAATTAAAAATGCATTCATAAGGGGATTTATTCTGAGAAACACAATATGTCTTATTACTACCAATTATTTGTTAAAGAACACGAGTGTGTGGATGACCAAGACGACTATGCCAATAATTAGAGGACGTTTTAGCTAAAATAAAGGCTGATGGAGATTGGTTGGCTGGAGAGCTGATGTTGGAGAGGCTATACAACCCATGATTACTCGGTCCTGAAAGGAGGATTTTCCCCGACTTGAGATCCTTCACATAAAAAACATTAGGACCTCAAAAAAGACATTATTATCATATGTAAATTTTTGAACAGATAATAATGATTTATTGAGTGAAGGAACATGCAATATATCATTAACATTAAAGGAGGATCGATGTAGGAGTAAGTAAAGAAGAAGAGTCAACATGAGCAATACCAAGACCATTACCATTACCTACTTGGAGAGTATCAGGCCCATTGTTCGTATTAGCACGACTAAGCGAAGAAAAATCTAGTGTGGCATGATGAGTAACACCCATGTCAGGGAACTAAGCATTTATAGGAGTGATTGACTGATAGAACGAATCTGTGTTAGCATTAGGTGGATTGACGTAATTGTATCGTTGGTCACAAGTTTTCATTGTGTGATTAAAACAAAACAAATCTAACATTTGGTACTTCGATCATATTGTCCACGAAACCCTTGATTGCGCCAAAAATTATTCTGATTATTACTCCCATTATAATTGTGTCCCTTGTTATTATAATTATTCCCAATGTTAGGCCTGGATAAGTTGTTACCATAGCGAAGCCTAGTACTCTTCTGAACAAAATTAGCACAGAAGGTTCCACAACAGTAGTGGTACATTGAAGGGACAACAGAGCTATTATGTATAATTAAGTATGTTATGGTGCAATTGTTCTTGGTTAAGAAGAAGGCTATGAAAGTTATAAAATCAATAGGGGTAGCACAGACATCAATGGAGTTCATGACATTATAAAACTCCAGGCGGATTCCTTTGAAGATAATGACAAGGAAATCGGCCATGGCCATAGGCCTACCAACTGTAGCTAATTGATCTCAAATGCCTTTGGTTTTGTAGAAATAAGTGGAAACAGAGTCATAACCCATAGTTTTGAAGGCTAAGATGTAAATTGACTATTCGAGTGATTGATGGTGACGCATATGCATTCTCAAGCATAACCCATAGTTGTCGAGAAGTTTAGGCATCAATGATGAGGAGTATTATATCTTCCCTCAAACAAGAAATTATAAGGCTCAAAAGATTTTGATATTGTTAAAACCACTACTGGTATGATGGATTTTCTGTAGGTGTTTGGTTTGTAGCTTTCTGGATTGTAGGTGTCTGGTTTGTAGTTGGCTGATCTGTTTGAAATTGTATCTTTATGATGGGGAGAAAGGAACCATCAAAAAACTTGAGTAGAGAGTTTCCACGCAGGAGTGGGAGTACCTATACCTTTCATGACAGATAATTTTCTGGTGTTAATTGCAGTCGAATAACTTGATTGGGATTACTAATATTAATAGCTGAAGTGAGGGATTGAGTGGTCTAATTTAGTGGTGTTTGTACGGTGGTGAAAGAAAAGAGCGACACGATTTTGATACCAAATTAAACTTAATATAAGATATGAATTAAGCAAGATAAAATTTGGCAGAAATTGAATGCACTACCATGCTGCCTCCCATTGTTAATTATATTTATACATGTTAATAGTAGTAACATCGATTACAAGATAAATATCAATTTAAAATACAAACTACATCAGATAATGTCCATCTATTTATTATACATAAAAATTTAAATTTGTAGGAGTTTGAGTTCGACATGCAGAAAACCCCAAATCACGTTGGACAAATGAGACCAAACTGATTACCAAACGAATCTGAATGGAATACAGTTATTGTTTCAATACCCAGTTATATATATATATATATATATATATATATATATATATATATATATAATGTTAATGCCAAGTTTCGTCGGCGCATCCAATCACAGAATCCACGCGCTAGAACCTGCACAATAACAGATCACACAGAAGCTTGACGGCTTGTGCCGCCGGGGGATAGCTCCGGTGTGAGAATAAGTACAGGTCGTTTACAAGGTTTAACAATGGAGGCTAAGTGTTTAGTGCTCAAAATAGGTATTACCTGTTAATTGTAACCTTGGCCTTGTATTTATAGCGCTCACTACCTTTAAAATCCTTCTCCGAGTCGGATTAGGACTCCAAATCATGGTAGTTACCATAATTTGGGTCCAACATAATCTCCTTAAAAGGTACAAGTGGAATCTAATCCAACTACTACCTTTAGAGTTACCTTATTCAATTATGATTAGGATCCTGAAATCTGCACGCAGGAGAGCCCACTTTGCAGGCCCAAACAATCCCAGCATCAAGTCTGGGCTTCGGCCCAGAGGACTCGAAGACCCGACCCTGAACTCCACACGACAGGGTAATGTATCCGGCCCAAAAGACTCGGACGCTGAACCCGATGAACATCCACTAAAGTGAGGCTTCGATCCAAAATGACTCGGACGTAACCCCAAACACCTCCAACTTCTCCACGGGCTTCAGCCCAATGATCTCCTAAAGCCCTTCTAGCGTCAGGCCTTCGGCCCACGTGAAGGTCGGTAAAATGCTCCTGAACATTGCCCCCCAGTCTTTGATTGTAAGATACTTATAATTGGAGACTTGAAAGGTCAGGTATACGAAAGGTCATGACAGCTAATGATGAGTTGTCTGGGGAAGCCAAACGGTCTATCCTCAATTCTCAAAATGCTGCACGCCTTTCCACGTTTGGTCCCACCTTTAGCATTTAATAGCCGCCCTTGGGTAACGTGCACCTACACCTATAAAAATCCCATTTTCCCCCTCATTATCACTTTTCTCGATTTCTCAATTTCAAACTCTTTATCAGACTTTTCTAGCAAGGCGATTTTCGGCGAACTCATTTCCTCTCCTACTCTTCACTGATTTCATCCACCCTGCTGGGTTTTGACCTTCGTTTTTGTCCGTTTTCCTCCTAAAACCTCACATTTGTGTCCCAATGTTAACGCCAAGTTTTGTCGACGCGTCCAATCACAGAATCCATGCGCTAGAACCTGCACAATAACAGATCACACAGAAGCTTGACGGCTTGTCAGGCAGGGGATAACTCAGGTGTGAGAATAAGTCAAAGTAGCTTACAAGGTTTAACAATGGAGGCTAAGTGTTTAGTGCTCAAAATAGGTATTACACATTAATTGTAACCTTGGCCTTGTATTTATAAGCGCCACCACCTTTAGAATCCTTCTCCGAGGTGGGATTAGGACTCCAAATCATGGTAGTTACCATAATTTGGGTCCAACACAATCTCCTTAAAAGGTGCAAGTGGAATCCAATCCAACCACTACCTTTGGAGTTACCTTATTCAATTATGATTAGGATCCTAAACTCTGCACGCAGGAGAGCCCACTGTGCAAGCCCAAACAATCCCACCATCAAGTCTGGGCTTCGGCCTAGAAGACTCGAAGACCCAACCCCAAACTCCACACGACAGGGTAATGTATCCGGCCCAAAAGACTCGGACACCGAACCCGAGGAGCATCCACTAAAGTGAGGCTCCGGTCTAAAAGGACTCAGACGTCAACCCGAACACCTCCAACTTCTCCATGGGCTTCAGCCCAATGGTCTCCTAAAGCCCTTCTAGCGTTAGGCCTTCGGCCCACGTGAAGGTCGGTAAAATGCTCCCGAACATTGCCCCCCAGTCTCTGATTGTAAAATATTTATAATTGGAGACTTGAAAGGTCAGGTATACGAAAGGTCACGATAGCTAATGATGAGTTGTCTAGGGAAGCCAAACGGTCTGTCCTCGATTCTCGAAATACTGCACGCCTTTCCACGCTTGGTCCCACCTTGAGCATTTAATAGCCGCCCTTGGGTAACGTGCACCTACACCTATAAAAAACCCCTTTTCCCCCTCATTATAACTTTTCTCGATTTCTCAATTTCAAACTCTTTGTCAGACTTTTTCGGCAATGCGATTTCCGGCGAACTCATTTCCTCTCCTACTCTTCACTGATTTCATCCACCCTGCTGGGTTTTGACCTTCGTTTTTGTCCGTTTTCCTCCCAAAACCTCACATTTGTGTCCCACTCCCTTTAATTTCAACTCCAAATGGCTGACTCTAGCACTCCTCTGGCTGCTGAGCTAGTTCCTCCCTCTGTCACCATCGGCGATCTAATCCCGGTCGATTTGCCGGTGGCTCCTGTCGATACTGCCACCCCTTCGGGACTTCCTACTCTGATTAGTGCTAAGGCCAAAATCCGAAATGCCTACCACTCCGAGGCGGACTTTTCCCATATCAACACCATATCGACCATTTCTCCCTCCCAAATTTCTGATATCCGAACCCTCTTCAACATTCCTAAAGAGTATAAGCTTCGGGTGCCCACTTTCAGCGAAAGAATGTTCTGGAGACCCGATGGCAAATGGGTGGTCGTTCCTCTGTACGTTCTGAAGTATGAGGTTCGGTTCTTTTTGCATGAATCCATCTCTTCTTTCTTATGCTTCGTAGGCATCGAGTTCGCCCAACTCGTGTTGAACTCGTACATTCACCTTGTGTCTTTCATAGCCCTATGCCAGGAGGTGGGGATCACTCCGAGCCTTGATTTCTTCTTCGCTTTATTCAACGTCAGCGGGTCAAAAGAACCCGGCCTTCAGCAGTTGAACAAACGACCCACTCGATCGGTCGCCGTCAAGACCCCTTCGAGCAACAAGGGGTGGCAAGACAAGTGGTTTTTTATCAAGGGCCTCGACCTCCAGCTCCTTCCTCACTGTGCTCAACCCGAAGATCCTATAGCCAAAGTATCCAAATTTCCGAAGGACCGAGCTGATGCCTTCAAAGAATTATACAAAAGGTGGAGCCGAACTTTATGGAATCTGGGGGTACTGTCCAACGAGATCTGGCTATACAAACACGGGCGTAAGTATCTCCCCTCTTAACTTCCTTTTTTTACCTTCTGATATTTTATGTCTGTATTCGGTTCTCTTTTATGCAGTATCAATTTTCAAGCCCGAAGGGGCCACTGAATCCTTAACTCCTCTCCCCATCACCATAGGGCTGAGAAAGAAACCATCCCGATAGGGGAACTTTCAACCAGTTCCACCTCGAACCCAGCCCCCCCGACCACATCCACCAAACCTGCCACCAAAAATCTTCTGAAGATAAGTCGAGCGGAGAAGGCAGCACTATTAAAGAAAACCAAGAAGCCTCCCGCCAAATCCATTACCCCAATACCCCCGAAACCGACTCCTCCTCCACCCCCTACCCAAGCCGAGGTGATTGTGGATTTGGAAGATACTGAAGAGGAACGCATCGACCCCCGATCCAAAAAGCCATGACTCGCCAACAATCCCGAACAACCACGTCCCGAACAACAAATTGTGGAGACCGACCCCCTGCCTGCCACCACTCCCACTTCCCGGGAGAGTTCTTCTCAAGGGACGCCGACCATTTGTTGGCCGAAGAGTTCCTCGAAAGTTTTTCCATTCAACCTGTTCGACCATTTCAAGCTTCCGGGAGACGATGAACGGTTCAAGGGATTTACTTCCGAAGAATTTCTGGTGGCATACGTCTGCACTCAGTGCCAGGTAAACCCCAAATTAGTTAACTTCTCTTGTAAGCTTATAATTTGATTTCGGTAAATGACACATGTGTTTGTTTCAGGCCAACGCCATACTCGCCCGAGCCATCCCTCCTCTTGCTCGAACCACAAAAAAAGAAATTCAACTGAGGACGGATGTACAACTGCTCGAAGCTGAGGTCGGTGGTCTGAGCGCAGACCTGAAGAAGGAACAGGATCTCCACGCCGAGACCCAAAACAAGGCGACACAAGCTGATCGTCGTGTTGAGGAGCTTGAGAAGAAATATGCATCACTTCTGGAGGAGAGGGATCATCTGACCAATGAGGTCAAGGATCGGGAAAAGGCTGTTGACGCCCTGCAGGAGAAATTTTCAGAAATGATGGCTAAAATGATGCAGGTCATGCTGGAGAACACCAGTTTAACCGCTGAAGTCAACTCCTTTCCAGAGAAGATCGCTGAGGCCCAGAAGCAAGCGGTCTCCAAGTATGAAGAGTCTGACGCCTTTAATGATAAGGTCATGGCCCAGTTTGGCGAGGGGTATGAAGCTTATCGTAAAAAGGCCCAGGATAAGCTGACGGCTGCTAGGCTCGATACCTCCATCCTCAATTCATCTGACGAAGAATCTGAGGCCGAAGATGAAGACAACCCTCCTCCCGAATAGCCCTTGTTAGGGCTTATAATTTTTTGTACTTCTTCTATTTTGCTTCTTATATGTACTTTGCCCGAATCGTGAGTGATCGGGTTTTGGAAAAATTTCAAAGTATGAATGAAATAGAATATTTTTGTTTATAAATTTTTGTAATCAGTTATACTTGTGATTTATCTCGATCAGTGGTGTCTTTCCGAACCTTCTGATCGGATGGTGTCCGGAGTTTGCCTGTATAAAAAATTTACAGTTTTCTCAATCAGTTATACTCGTGACGTATCTCGATCAGTGGTGTCTTTTCGAACCTCTTGATCGGATTGTGTCCGAAGTTTGTCCGTTCGAGTATTAAGAATCATATGAATATAGATGAAGTTAAGCATCTCCAAAGGAAACTTTCATTTATTTCATTTAAGATTGAAAGGTTACATGGATAAAGAAAAAAGAATGACATAACTATTATCGGTAAAATTTTCTAAGTCTCCCAAAGATGCCATGTATTCTTTACTTGAACCATCCATTGCTCAAGCTTCTAGTATGTACTGCAGCTTGGCTCTCTACTCTACCACCTCATAAGGTCCCTCCCAGTTAGGCATTAGCTTGCCAGTGTTCTGGGGGGTTGATGCCTCCGACTCCCGGAGGACCAAATCGCCTACTGCAAACCTCCTCGGCTTCACCTTTTGATTGTAGTGTCGGGTTGTTCTCTGCTGATAGAAAGCCAACCTCAACATAGTAGAGTCCCGAACCTCCTCAAGCAGATCCAAATTTATTTTTAGACCGTCATCGTTGTATAGCTCTTTGTACTGACTGACTCGAAGAGTGGGGGATCCGATCTCAACTTGTATGAGTGCATCGGTCCCGTACGCCAGTCTGAACGGAGAGTCCCCGGTTGTTGTGCTCGGAGTAGTCCGATATGCCCACAAAAAAGACAGCAGCTCTTCGGGCCACCGACCTTTTAATTCATCCAACCTTCTTTTGATCCCATTTAGTCAGGTTCGGTTGGTCACTTCTACTCAACCATTCGACCGAGGGTGGGCGATCAAGTCTTATATCTCAATTCCCAACTCTTTCAAAAAGCCTTCGAACTTAGACCCCACAAACTGTCTGTCGTTATCCGAGACCACTGCCATCGAGATGCCAAAATGATAAACCACTCCTTCTTTAAAAAAATTTAGGCATTCTTGTTCAGTGATCTTCTACAACGATTTGGCTTTGACCCATTTCATCATATAGTCGATAGCTACGATCACAAAGCTAACTTGTCCCTTGGCCTTCAGTAGAGGCCCTAGGATGTCAATTCCCCAAACAGCAAAGGGAATCGGGGATAAAATGGAATACAACTCTTCGGGAGGTTGATGTGGGATGGTGCTGTTCAGCTGACACTTGGGACACCTTCTGACGAATTCCTTGGCCTCTGTGTAGACAGTCGGCCAGTAATAACCTTGCCTCAAAATCTTATATGCCAGTGACTTTGCTCCTATGTGATCCCCACAGATCCCTTCATGTACCTCCCGAAGAGTATAATCTGCCTCTGATGGAGTTAAGCATTTGAGCAGTGGAGAGCTAAAAGCCCTTCGGTAGAGATCCCCATCGATGAGGACGAAGTTTGAACTTCGGTGCTTGATCTGTTTTGCTAGGATTCGGTCTAAATGGAGAGTCCCGTATGCCAAGTAGGAGATATAAGGCGTCAGCCAGCAGTCGAGTTGGTCCAAAGCTATCACCTCTATCTTCGGAACACTTGGTCGTTCTAAGACCTCCAGGTATACCGACCCGTTGAAGGAGCTTGCTTCGGTTGTTGCCAATCTGGCCAGGGCATCTGCTACTATATTATCTGACTGGTCCACACCCTGACAGCTGTGAGATGTGAAGTACGTCAGCTTATCTTTCACCTCGGCCAAATATTTTGTCATTCTTGCCCCCCGAGCCTCATACTCCCCCGATAATTGCTTGACCACCAGTTGCGAGTCACTATAGATAACTAAATTTTGTACTTCCAGACTGCAAGCCAACAGTATCCCAGCTAAGATGGCTTCATACTCCGCCTCGTTGTTGGTGGCTTTGAATTGGAAACGAATTGCTTGTTGAACTTTGAATCCTTCGGGACTCGTCAGAATGACCCCTGCTCCATTGATATCTGACGTCGATGATCCATCCACATACAATGTCCACGAGGTCGGCCCTTGTTGAGTTTCACCCACCGTATTCACGTCTGGTTCCGTGAAAGAGCATTCCACGATGAAGTCTGCCAAAACTTGACCCTTGACTGCCGTTCGGGGATGATATTCTATGGCAAACTATGTTAGGTCCATCGCCCATGCTGCTAGTCGTCCCGACACATCCGGCTTATACAATATCTTCTTTAACGGCTGGTCCGTGTATACCACCACCACCCGACTTTGGAAATAATGCCGAAGCTTCTTACTTGCAATGATTAGGGCATACGTGAATTTTTCCAGGTTCAGGTACCTTGTTTCTGCATCTCGAAGAACATGGCTGACGTAATATACCGGGAACTATTTTCCGCCTTTGTCTCTTACCAACGCCACTCCTACTACTAATGTGCTTGCAGCCAAGTATAAATATAGGGGTTCCGAAGGGATTGGTTTCATCAGCAATGGTGTTAAGGACAGATATTTTTTGATCCCTTGGAACGCGTCTTCACATTTCGACGTCCACTAAAAACTTTTCTCATTCTTCGGCCCCTTGAGAGTGTCAAAAAAGGGTAAGCATCTTTCGGATGACCTTAACACGAATCTCCGAAGGGCAGCTATCCGGCCCGTCAACCTCTGCACATCTTTGAATGTCTTTGGAGATTTCATGTCTAAGATCATCGAGATCTTCTTTGGGTTGGCTTCGATTCCCCTTTTGCTGACCAGGTATCCCAGAAATTTTCCTGAACCCAAATCGAAGGTGCATTTGGTCGGGTTCAGTCTCAATTTGTGCTTCCTTACCGTTTCAAAGCAGTCTTCTAGGTCTTCCAAATGATCTCAGACTGACATGTTTTTTACGATCATGTCATCCACGTATACTTCCATAGTTCGGCCCAGCTGCTTTCTGAATACAAAGTTCATCATCCACTGATAAGTTGCTCCTGCGTTCAGCAATCCGAATGTCATCTTCCGATACGCATATATAGCCCGATGGGTGATGAAGCTTGTCTTCGGGATGTCATCCTTGCACATCGAAATTTGGTGGTATCCCGAGAAAGCGTCCATGAAACTTAACATTCCATACCCCGAAGTGGCATTAATCAGCTGGTCTATGTTGGGTAGAGGATATAAATCTTTTGGGCATGCTTTATTTAGATCCGTGTAGTCAATACACAACCTCCACTTCCCATTTTGCTTCTGAACCAATACCACATTCGCCAGTCATTCAGGATAATCAATTTTGAAGATGAACCCCACCTTTCTAGTTTAGCAATCTCTTCATCTATGATCCTCTGCCTTTTCGGGGCGAAGATCCTTCTCTTCTGTATCACTGGTTTTCTCTTCGGATCTGTATGTAGCCTGTGTAGCGCCACCGATTCACTTACCCTTGGCATGTCACTAGGCTCCCAGGCAAAAATATCGGCGTATACCCGAAGCAAGTCCACCAGCCCAGTCCGTAATGGTTTTGTCAGTCCTGCTCCAATCTTGATTAATTTTTCCGTATTCCCAGGTATCAGCTCGACATCTTTTGTCTCTTCTATCGGCAGTGCCATCGGCTCAGTACTGCCTTCGGTGAATGGCTCTATCTCGATGGCCATTGTCTGTTTATGTTTACTAATCCCAACCCCTGAGGAAATCAAAGTATTCCGATAACACCTTCGGGCAATGTCCAGATCTCCTTTTACTTCCCCTATTCCGTTCGGTGTCGGAAACTTGATTTTGAAGTGAGGTATATATGTCACTGCTTGCAATGCTGCTAATGTCGGCCTCCCCGAGATGGCGTTGTAGGCCGAATCCACTTGTACTACAAAAAATTTCACCATTATTTCGCTCATTTGAGGGTCGCCGTTGTCCCGACCGGTAGCTCAATCGTGACGACATACACGCACCGGTCACCATCAAACCGTATAATGGACCCTCTCCTCCCAATTCCATCTTCTTTCCTTCCAGATCCATCCTCTGATAGGCATGCGTGTAGAGTATATCGACCGAGGACCCGTTATCGATCATCATCCTTTTTATGTCTCATCGGCCGACCACGCATGCGAGTTATCACTAGGGCCCCATCATGTGGTTCAATATGGCTCAGTAGGATAGTCTTCATCCGAGAAAGAGATGGATACTCCCGAATATGCCCTATCCTTTCTGGGCGATAAACCACCATCGACAACACGGCCTCGAGGTGCCCGCTCCTCTTCCTACCTAAGCACATCGCCCCTACCACCCGTCCGATATCGATATCGCATCAATAACCCCTAAGCTTGTGGGTGCGGTTGCGGTGCTATCTTCCCGATCGGTTCCTCTCTTTCTCCTCCCGGGGGGCTTCTGAACCTTCTCGACCGACCACATACTATACCAGCTACCCATTCTGGATGTTCTTCTCTATTAGATCTTTCAGGTTGTTGCATTCCTTCGTCATATGCCCCGACACTGATGGTACGCACAATATTTGTCTCGACCCCTCTTCCCAGGCTTCGGGATCGCTTGGCATGGTTCAAAAAAGGGCTTATTCCGTATCTCCTCCAGTATTTTAGCCCGGTCCGTGTTGAGGGATGTGTAGACTTTGTTGACATTCTTGTTTGGGAAAGGTGGCTGTCTGCTGCCCGACCCTCCCTCATTGTAGCTTTTCTTACTGTAATTATTCGACCTCCCCTGATTATCTGACTTCTGCTTCTCCCGATCCCTGGATTTGTCATAAGATTGGTAGTGCGATTTGAAGTTTCCCATTGCCTCCTCTATTGCTATGTGGCCCTCGGCTCGGTGGAAAGCTTCTGTCAAGTCAGTCGGAGGGTTGATCACCAGATCCTTCATTAACTTTTTCGATTTCCCGATGTCCAGTCCAGTAGTGAAGAATCTCAAGTCTTGTGGGAATTCAAATTCTGCTTCTACCGATCCCACAAATTCTGGAACCTTTTGACATACTGACCCAGGCTTTCATCTGACTTCTGTCTGACCTACATGAGTGAAGCCGTGATCTTTCCCCGCCTCTTGTTGCTCCCGAACCGAGCATGAAATTTTTCCCAAAGATCGCCCCAGGAGTTAATCGATCCCGTCGCCAGGATTCCCATCCACTCTCGGGCGCTCTTTTTCAAAGTTATTGCGAACATATGACACTTGGCCGCATCGGAATAGCCGTAGTATGTCATCAGCCTGTCATACCCGTCTGAGTGGTCATATAGATCCCCCATCCCAACGTAGGTCTCCATCGAGGGCATCTTCTTTTTGGGGTCGGCTGTCTCCTGATTGATCTCTGGCGAGAAAGGTGACCCTAAGCAAGCCGAAGGTGTCCCCAACGCATTTTTAGCCAACAAAGAACTTCTCTTCAATTGACCACCCTTCTAAGTAGGGGTTGGACTCCTCCTTACGAGGGGACGATCGGGGTCTGTCCCTCCCATATTCAGGGGTCTCGTCCCTCCTCCTATGTCCCGATCTGCCCAGATGGTTCGATCTTCGATCTGGCGAACGGCTCCTCATTCTACTCCGGCCTTTTTCAGAACTGGAATTGCGATGCTTCGCTTTTTCGTTTCCAACCTCTACCCGTCGAGGTGACCGGGATCGGCTCCGATGCCTACGCCTTTTGAGGTGGCTTCTGCTTATCCTACCACCTTCGTAAATCTCATTGCTCGAAGTTTTTCTCTTTGAAGGTGTAGGGCCAAGATGGCGTCCTTGTTTCATTGCATCTTTTTCAAAGAGAATGAACTCCTTTGATCTCGATTGCTTTCCCTCGGTCCTTCCCGTGGACCTCCAGCGCCCGAGAACGGTTCTCATCCGCACAACTAGCCTGGTTGGGGGTATGATGGCTGTCATAAAAGAGTCTTCTCCGGGGGAGCCAGCCGGTTCCACCTGATCTCCCTGGACTTTAGAACCCAGTCTGTCTTTCACCGACCCTCTTACCTGGGTGGTCTGGTGTGTCTTAGCCTTTTCGTGGTCAGAAACTGCATACTCCATGCTCGACATATCCTCTTACCGGAAAGATTTGACTGTGATTGTAAGAACACTAAAAAGCCCCTCCTTCTAGCGCTTAATGTTAACGCTTTAGTTTCATTTGCGTGTCCAATCACGAATCCACGCTGCTAACTCACACACAATAATGTATCACATGTAAGTTTGACGGCTTGTGCCTCCGGGGGATAGCTCTGGTGTGAGAATAAGTACAGGCCATTTACAAGGTTTAACAATGGAGGCTAAGTGTTTAGTGCTCAAAGTAGGTATTACCTGTTAATTGTAACATTTGCCTTGTATTTATAGCGCTCACCACCTTTAGAATCCTTCTCTGAGTCGGATTAGGACTCCAAATCATGGTAGTTACCATAATTTGGGTCCAACACAATCTCCTTAAAAGGTGCAAGTGGAATCCAATCCAACCACTACATTTGGAGTTACCTTATTCAATTATGATTAGGATCCCGAACTCTGCACGCAGGAGAGCCCACTGTGCAGGTCCAAACAATCCCACCATCAAGTCTGGACTTCGGCCCAGAGGACTCAAAGACCCGACCCCGAACTCCACACGACAGGGTAATGTACTAAAGTGAGGAGCATCCACTAAAGTGAGGCTTCGGTCCAAAATGATTCGGACGTCAACTCGAACACCTCCAACTTCTCCATGGGCTTCAGCCCAATGGTCTCCTAAAGTCCTTCTAGCGTCAGGCCTTCGACTTACGTGAAGGTCGATAAAATACTCCCGAACATATATATATATATAGAGAGAGAACAATTTTATATACTATATATATATATATATATATATATATATATATAATTTTTAAATGCATTACTTGAGAAAAATTCGAATAGAAATTAACATGCATGCGATTTCTGCATTGTGTGCTTTCTGGATATTTTAATTAGAATGAGACACACAAACAATTAGCGTGCCAATTTTCACGCACACACGCATATATAGTGTTATTAGCCAATATTAATAGCAGTAAAATTGTTAAAAATTATGTGTATATATAATCTGAATCAATAGTCCAAGGAACTGGTAGCAGTTTCCACTGCAATGTTGTTGCCACATGATATTAAATTGATTGTTTTGGAGCTAGATCCCAAATATGGGCATGCATTTTTATGAAAAGCGGGTTCTCGATTTTGACAAGAAACTAACTTGGCTGACGACTTTAGCAAGTTTTACAGTTCCATCATATATTTTCACTTCAGATTATTTTTTTCAATTTGTTTAATTAATTACCTGAATAATATTCGATAAAAGAATAAAATAATCATTTTTTTGATATAAAAACAAAAACATACTTGTTGCCTTTAAATAAATAAATTAATTAACGAGACATTACTGCAAGCAATTGTAACAGGTGTCTCCATTTCTCTCCTGGAGAAGACGCAAATAATTAAAGACCACATGCACATGCACATGCACATGCACTAGGGGGAGCATTAAGCAAATCCAGAGAGATAATAATAGTTGCTTCAGAAAGTCAACGCCACCACGTACCAAGGACACGCACGTGAGTAACTCTGTAACTGGAGTAATAGTTTGACCAACGAACTTGCATTGAGTAATCCTAGGGGACATTTTTTTGTAGGTATTCTAGCAATATTTTTTTTTTTTTTTTTGGTTTTTTTTTTTGTAGTATCTCTTGAAAAATATATAGTATTTATTTTAACTGAAATTTTTATAAAAAATAGTGTTTTAGGTGTAAATTGGATATATACAAGAAAGCAGGGGTTATGCAGATCTGCATGCACTTTTGTTTTTTAATGTATCCAAATTATACTTAAAACATGCTTTTTTATAAAATTTCATTATAAATAAATACTATACATTTTTTAAGAGGTACTACAAAAAAAAAAAAACCAAAAAAAAAAATATCACTAGAATGTCTCCAAAAAAATGTCTCCCTAGAATTTCTAACTTGCATTTTTTACAAAATTTATAATTATTAAAGATCTATTTCTGTTTCCACTTTATCCTAAACTAAATAATAAATTATTGGTTAAATTATTATAATGACAATAAAATTATTCAAAAACCCTATATATTAATACTTTATTTTTATAGAGTAAAATGTATTCTTTCCGCTACACCGATATCAATATATGTCGTGTACCATAATCACTAATAACTACTATGTACTAGCTCCCTCCTTGCCACAAAAAATAATTCAACTATAAAAAGAATACCCTATAAAAGATATTTAAAATATACAATTTAAATTTAAAATGTTATATATCAAGTTTATTTTCTCTTCAAAAATGCTTAAATAGAATTCACTAGTTATTTTTTAGTATGATTTAATTCATTGTAGGTAATTAAAATAAAAACTTATTTATTCCGTCTCCTCTACTAATTTATTTTTTCTTAAACAATATATATAAAAATTGTACGTAGGAAAGAGTAATTCATCTTTAGACTCAATTAATATCTTAAATTCTAACTGACAATTATATCCTCCCTCATATATACTTCGAACTATATCCATTTGCAAGGGCCTAGCGAGGGTCGTAACGAGCAAACGAAATTATCTACTCAATCTAGCTAGTCCCTAGAACCCTATCATTTTATCTGTTAATTTGTATATTCCTCTCAGATTCCTGACTCTCTCTTTCTCTGTCTCTCTCGCGCGCGCACACACACTCTCTTATCTCTCAGTCCTCTGATCTCCATACACAGAAGTACAGATAGCATGCTTGAATGTCCAAAGAAAGGTAATCAAACAAATTGCATACTTAATCTTCTCATCGTTCTTCGCTAGCTTGTTCTTGCTGCACTTTTTTTACAAATTGTTATAATAAATTAAGGGATTTGCAAATTAAGGAGCTTTGTTATATATATATATATATATATATATATATTGGCAACCAATTTTCGTAAGTATGCTACGTACCATTTTAACTAATTAATCATACGCGTATAATTTGGCAGGGAGAAATTTGATGATGAGATAGGAAAGAAGATCAAGAGAGAGTCCTCCAATATAAATGCCGCTAGTTCCCTAATTAATATGGGGAGGAGACATATGATGTTGGGAATTAGTCCAGAAACTTTAAATACGATCACACCCTGCGCAGCTTGTAAGTTGCTAAGAAGACGGTGTGCTCAAGAATGTCCCTTTTCTCCCTATTTCTCCCCACATGAACCCCAAAAGTTTGCTTCTGTTCACAAAGTCTTTGGTGCGAGTAATGTTTCCAAGTTGCTAATGGTAGGTAATTTAATTTAATTAGTAGCTAGTACCAATATGCTATATATATATATATATATATATATATATATATATATATATCAAGTGTAATTATTACGTAGCTAGTCTTGTTAATGATAGTATATGTTTGAATTGAGAGAATGAAATAGAGAAGAGAATAGAATGTGAAGATGAATGATTCTCATTTTACTCATGACTAGAATCAATCCATACACTCCTCTAAGTAATAAACTTTACAAATTTGACAAAAATGGGAACAGTCCATTTTATTCTAATAGATCAACTAAACACACTTTTTTCATTCCATAGTAATGAATTATTCTATTTTCACCTGGATTTTTGTACTCCAAACGTGACATAAGATTTGATTTGTTATTAATTAATGGGATATGGTTTTGATCGATTAATATATATGTAAATGGTTGTTAATTGATCCATCCGTCTATCCTTCAGGAGGTTCCCGAGACTCAAAGAGCCGATGCTGCAAATAGTTTGGTGTATGAGGCGAATGTCAGGCTAAGAGATCCGGTTTACGGTTGCATGGGTGCAATTTTAGCTTTGCAGCAGCAAGTTCAATCCTTGCAAGCAGAACTTAGTGCAGTAAGGGCAGAGATACTAAGATGCAACAAATATTATAATACTAGTAGGGAAACCAACAATAATATCCTAGTAATTCCTTCTAATTCCCACCATCATGTAACTAATATACTTTCTGTCGGGGCTGCTGTATCTGTTATAAATGATGGACCATCACAATCGCCGCCGCCGCCGCCTCCTACTACTTCCTCCTCCTCTAGTTCAATGTACACTCCAGCAACATCAACGGCCACCAACTATAGCACCATTTCGAACGACAATGTCTCCTACTTTGGTTAAACTACTACACATACTTTCACTATTGGAGCTTTGAGCATTGAGAAGTATATTAGTCAATTAATGTTATTTTTTTGCTTTTACGATCCACTAGTCTTACTCATATCATTGTTTTCCTCCAGCAACTAATAAAGGAGTGGAAGGTTAAAATACAATATGAACAAATTAATGATCAGTAAAAAATTGTAGCATCATTAATTTATGATACATGTTGGAAAATATGAAAGAGGGTATAATTCAGAGAGCAAGTAGAGTTACAGGAAGAATTGTTTCACTTCAAGTACTTCATTTCACTTGAATTTCACTTCTGATCTCTCACTTACACTTTACAACTGACATAAAATGATTCACTTACAAGACTATATATAGAATTTCTAGGACAAAGACTATATATAGAATTTCTAGGACAATTCTAGAGTAACTCTAATAATTACTATCAAATACAAGTACATGAACCTAATCACACATATTCCAAGACATTTCTAAATACATTCATGAACATACATGCATGTAGCATGAACTTATATTCACACTTATTCGTGTACTAACACAATTTGTTGATTTACCGCATGATAGTAATTGTTAGGTAACTCGCCTCGAATCCTATTCAGAAAGAATTACTATTATGAGAAGGAAGTTGTCCTATTTTTAACGAGTATCCTATTATGAGAAGGAATCTTATTTTTGGTAGGAATATTATTTTGAAAGTACTCCCATTTGTAGTAGATATAATTATTATGTGAGAGTGTACTAATTAGATTAGGAAAATGGGAGTTGCATGTGAGTACTCTATAAATAGAGTTTTGTGTTTAGAAAAAGGGAGAAACACAACCAAGAGGAAGTACCATCCTAGAGAGTTGAGAGATGGTGTAATTGGGTCTTAGGTGGTTGTGTGAGAGAGGGTTTTATTTTATTCAAAAAGTTGTATCGTGGAGATTAATATATTGAAGTTGGTTTTGTGGATTAGGTCATTAAGAATCAAACCACGTTAAATATTGTGTTGCTTTTCTTTCTTAAGTGTTATTGCTTATTTTGTCAGAGTTAATTCCCAACTAGTGGTATATATCAAGAGCTAGGTTGATTAGATCCGAGTTAGAGGGAATTATTTTGCGTAATATGATGGCATCAAATTTGGGTAAATTTGAGTTTTCAATCTTCAATGGGAAAACAAATTTCACACTATGTCAGAGTAGCATGCAAGATTTTTTGGTGTTGCAAGGATTTGATCAAGCTTTGGAGAAGAAAAATCAGACGAGGTGAAAGATGCAAATTATATTGGCAAACAATTCGCAAGAAGGTGGTAAGAACAATACATTCATCATTAGCATCGGAGATAAAGCATGATGTGTTAAAAGAGACTAATCCAAAATAATTGTGGGAGAAGCTCAAGAAGATTTATGCTTCGAAGTCGCTAACCAACAAATTGTGATTGAATATGGAATTGTACTCCTTGAAGATGGATGAAAGGAAAAATCTCCATGATCATCTAAATATTTTTAGCAGGTTAGTAAATCAATTATTAAATACGTACGGATGAAAAAAATGAAAGATGAGGAGAAGTCGTTGCTTTTATTGTCATCTTTACCCAAGTCTCTTACAAGTCGATGGTGCAAACACTATTGGTGGGAAAATCAACTTTGATTTGAGATGAGGTGGTTTTTATTTTACGAAAAAGTCAATAGTTGGGGAGAAGAGAGCAATAGCATTGGTGAGCAAGCGCTAACCGTGGAGGGTTCTAATTGAGGGAGATGTCAATAGAGAGATAATAGTAGAGAAAGATCAAGATTCAAGCCAAGAGATTACAGTGATATATAGTGCTACTATTGTGGAGAGAAGGGTCACATGATCCAATACCAATGCAGAACATTAAGGGAGGATATGAAAAGTTTAATGAAGTATCAAGAAAAGTTGAAGGACAAAGAGAAAGTTGAAGATGTTAATTTGCTTAGTGAAGCTGAAGAAGAAGTTATTTTAATGGTTAAGAGTGATTATAATGAAAATGGATGGGTATTGGATTATGTGGCTTCTATGCATATTTGGAAGGAGATAGATTGCTTTTAGAGTTTGCAGGAAGATGGAGAATTTAGCTACATTAATGTGGTGAATAATAAGAGAGTGAAGATTGAAAGCGTTGGAAGTGTTCGTTTCAAACTTCATGATGGTTTTACGAAAATTCTTGAGAAAGTATGTTATGTCCTTGGTTGTGGTGAGAATATAATTTTTTTTCGAGAGAATTATTTTCACGTGGATATACATATGTGGGTCAAGAAAATTTGTGTAGGGTGTTCAAGGAAGACAAATTAATTCTCCAAGGTAAAATTATGTTCAATGTGTTTAAGGAATACAAATTAAATTTCGAAAGGATTGTCTAGAAAATCTGAAACAGACGAGTCACAATTGTGCATTCTTGGTTCTTTCTGCTTAAATTTACTCTCAATTTGCTTGCTTTGCCTAGTGCCTAGAAGTGATTGTATGGTATTGACAACTTCCTTAAGTAACAGTCCATGAGGTGATACTTTTGTTTGTTGGGAAGGTTGCTATATCACCTGTTTCCATGTAATTATGTGGTTTTTAACTGTCTCCACTCCATTTTTTCTAATGGCTTTATAACTTCCTTGATTGAATGATGAGTTGCACTAGCAAATACCATCACGAGTTTGTCCAATTATGATGTTTTATCTCTCTCTCTCTCTCTCTCTCTATATATATATATATATATATATATATATATATATATATATATATATATTGAAATTGAGAGCATATACACACCTAAAGGGGTGAATAGGTGCTTATGATGAAAGTGATCTACAATGACATTTTAAATTCTCTGCTAACAACTATCCAGACAGGTTATGACATGTCTTCTTAAGTGTTTAAATGAATCTTGATATTCATAGTCAAATCGTAGAGTATACCCTTAACTATCCAGACAGGTTATCACCTATTTGCTTAATTATATTCAACTGATATGCAGAACCTGTTAAGCAGTAACTTCTTAATTTTTTTTATCAATGCAGAATATGAAGTGTATTTAAGTGCAGAATTGAAACAATGCAACAAGATAAACAGTAAATAAGAACACCAAGATTTTTACGTGGTTCTGCCTTTAACCTCTAATGGCTTAATCCACGTCCAATACCAATTGGCATTGGAGACTCTTATATTAACTTTAATATTTAATCATTTACAAAGAAAAAACTCTCTGTACAAATAGCTCTGAACTCGATGGACACCACACTACCCCCTTTGCACAACTGCAACCTCTTACACCTCTGTAACTGCTTGCACCACTGCAACCTTAGAGCTTTTTGTAGATGTCTATCCACCACTGGATCACACAAACCAAACTAGGCTCGTATACAAGTTTAGTATGAACGAATATGATTACAATATATCAATGAATTTCTAGAACAAGAAATTAAGAACAAGGCAAAAACAATTTTGCTAGAAATTTTTCTGTTAAAGCTCTCTCATTGGTTTTGAAACTTAAGCCATGGAAGATATATATAGGAAGAAGGACCAACGACAATAAAACCAATTACCCAATTTCAGCAATCCCAAAGAAAGATAGGAACAAACTAATAAGGAAGGAATTTGAAATTTAAAACTAAATAGCTTGAATAAAGGGATAAGGATAAATAAAAGCAGCTCCATTAGATTATGGAAAATATCTTGATATTGATATAGCTTTGGAAAATAATTGTTTAACTGATATAGTTTTCAAATAAATATTTCTACCTTTTGAATTTGAATTTTCAGCTTTTGAAATAAGGGATAATATCTTTGATATTAAAATACATTTGGAAAACATGGCTAAATATTTTCTCCATTGATTTGGTTTGGTTTCCAAAAATAGCTTCATAAAGCATTTGAATTTTAATCTCATGAAACCTTTTTAAAAATTATTTCCAGCAAAATAAAATTGCCTTGAAATTAATTAAATGAGCTAAAAGTTCTTACATTTTATTTTCTAGGTAAGATCCTATGTATCTAACCATGTGGTGGCTTTAAACAACATTTCTTCATGAAAATCCACTTGAAATCTTGATACATGCATAGTTAGTCCATAACCTGAAAATCGCAAAATATCTCCATACAAAATATATGTTATCATCATTAAAATAAAAATTCATAAATCAACATTCTCCCCCTTTTTGATGATGATAATATATAACTCTAAAAAGCAACTTGTCATCATTAAAACCAATAACATATAAACCAATATTCTCCCCCTTTTTAATGATGACAACCTACAATATATAGCTCCCCCTAAATATATAGCTCCTCCTAAAACCATGCATATAATCATTAAGCACAAGTTGATTGATTTATTTACCCTTCATGAATTATAACAAATGAATATCAATTTAAATATCGCTCTCCCCCTTTGTCATCAACAAAAATAATTCATATCAATTTAGATATTTAGTTATCTCTCACTACAACAAAAAGGGTTATTTCCAACGGAATATTCCGTCGGAATTAAGTATAATCCGTCGAGATTATTCTTAATTCTGACGGAATATTCCATCGAAAATTCAGTTGGATATAAGCACGTCTAAATTAAGTTCGTCGATCTTTTAGTCGGAGATAGCTATCCTCCACCGAACTAAAATCGATGGAATTTTCAGTCGATATTAAGCTATTATCGACTGAATGGTATCCGTCGATAATATTTTGTCGAGGCTAACCCTGCCACGTGGCATCTCATGAAAAATTAGGAGAGGCTTAGTTTCGACGGAATCCGTCGAGGATATACTTATTCCGTCGAGGTTAACCTTTTTTTAAAAATATTTATTCTGTTTTGGCAATATCCAGGGTAATAACCCACATTTTTGTACCTGTAAACCTATTTTTTCCCAACATCACATAAAACATAACTATAATCCAAGGCCAACAATAATAATATTTCTAAGGCCAACATGAATATGACGTTAAACTAAAGTTCTAATTAACTAAAGTATATAAAATATGCATTTAAACTAAAGTAAAGATGTCAAACTAAAGTAATGATAATTAAAAGCAACAATACGTCAAAATCAACTAAACTATATAAATTTACATCACATTAAGCTAAAAACTAAAGTAAATATGTACAAATCATCTACAAAACTAAGTCACGAGCCGTCGTCGTCCAACCGCTCAGCATCATCATCCCGCTCGTCACCCTATTGATACAATATAATGTAACTCATTAGTTCATATATATGATACAGTTAAAGATAACTAAATAAAAATTAAATAACATGTAGAATATATACTTGAATTTAAAATGAATAGTATACCTGAGTAGTCGAGGGTTGACTCAGCATTGGCCCAAACGCATTCATAAGTAAGGTAACCACCATCTGAACAATCTCGTTGTGTATCGCGATGAATTACTACGGAGGGATACCCGTACTCTCGACAGTGGCACCAGCTGCAACGTCCTGCGCAAGCTGATGGAGGCTAGAACAGCTGGACAGGTCCTGACGACAAAATATCGGATCTATCTCAAACTTCTCCGACATCGAAGCCATAACCCGCTGGAACAAAGCATCGTCTAAGCCAGTGCACGTATGTGATGGTCCCACGGGGGTTCTCGGACGCAGACGCTTACTAGAGCCTACAAAAATAAATATAACATGAATAATATTATAATTTTACTTTATTCATAAACAAGAAATAATGTGACGCCCCCAAAATAGGTATACATCACCTGTCTTGAGTTGTCAAATACATAGTACTGAATACAAATACAAACTTAAGTATACAATATGAGATGAGAGTTTTTACACGAATATTGTCTCATAAACAATATCCAAACTCAAATTCAATCCTCATTACATTTATTATCGCACTAAATAGTTAGGACTACTAAAACAACCATCTCAGACCGTCACTCCTGTAAAGACCCCAAAATTCATACAATTTAATTCTCGAATTTGGTCGTTAATAACACAACTAACTTCTGATTTTTACATCAATATTCGATGTTAAACTTTATAAAATGCAGAATAATTTAAACTTTTATGTCTTCTTACTTTAATTCCCTGAATCAAAACCTTTATCATCTACATGTCTTTGAATCAATCTTATTTTATGATTCACTTTATCACTATTATTATATAAAATTTTATATTTCAATCCGATAACCTTTACATATCAGATAACTCTACCTTTAGCTTTACAACTCAACACAAAACTATACATCATAAAACATTTAGTACATCTCTTGAATCTTAATCATGGTATAAAGAAATAACAACTTTAGCTAAAATATTAATCTTCGTGTATTATTTCCGATCCACGTCATTCAAGTAAGACATAGTGTTACCTTCAATCCTTAACTCCGCAAAAATGGTTATTTGCAAGGTTGAGCTCGACAAACCAAAGAAAATCTAATGGTTTTCATGCATCACGTAAAGCACATAATAACATGCTCAACATATATCTCATAAACTTTGGACTAACATAACATACATGTTACAGTTCATATAACAAGTATAAAGATTGAGTTCATTACTCAATCAGCATGCTTTACTCAACCAACATAATCATAAGTTGACTTTAACATTTCATACATTCAACATATATAACACATCATGCTCTTTGCAATAAAGATTTAAAACAATCAAATTCACATAGCAAATAGGAACTGAAAGACTTGTCTTGATCGTTGTTTTCCAATAACAGTTTAACAGCTTACAGATATATGCACTTCACGTGCCCTTTGATTCTTCTAAGCTCTAGTTAGATAATTGGAAATCCTTGTTTAATCCTCTTTTCCTCTTAATTCTTAAAGTGTCTATTCCCTTTTCTCAATTCCTCTCTAAGCTCCATCTTTCTCTCTGTGTTTTCTTTACTCATAT
Source organism: Panax ginseng (assembly GCA_020205605.1). NCBI lineage: Eukaryota > Viridiplantae > Streptophyta > Magnoliopsida > Apiales > Araliaceae > Panax > Panax ginseng. The sequence goes on from CM035137.1 coordinate 161,597,968, forward strand.
GAAGGAGGAATAAACTGATGAAACATACGTGATCTTAACTTGTATCGGTTATAAACTCAAAAGCCCCAACCGTTATAAAAGACAAAAGGTCTAGGCCATGTTTGGCTTGACCTCAAACAAACTCATTTGACTTATCTTCATTTTATTTCATTTTCATACTATACAATTTTTTTTTTTCTTTAATTCCTCCAATATGTCACACTTCATTCAATTTTTCTTCTTTTTATTGCTAAATTATTCAGCCAACGCTCTTCCCATCTATTTACCCATATGACTTATGGAATTACATTCATAAGTAAAACACTTTAATCAACTAAACATTTCTATTAAAATAATTAATATTTATTTCACTAATTATTTTAATAAATTATACAATTATTATGTATAATTATACAATTTTCTTTCCTTTTATAAATTGTCCCAAGACAATTTATTTAATCTATACTTTTAATAAAAATTTAGATATTTATTTAATTCATTAATCCTAACACCAATATTTATTTATAATTATATTGGTTCTTCTAATTCTCATACTCCATTTACATTCAATCGGCTAAATATAACATATTAAGCCATTACATAAACGCATTACTCTTACATGTAATATATTACCTTCCCACTTTATTAAACCAATTATATTTGCATTAACTCATTATTTAAATTAACTGAATTACTCGCTTCATTTACGAGATTAAACTCATAATAATTTCATTACCAACGAGGTATACAAATTAAATTATATTATTCCATAATATAATTTCCATCTTAATTAACTAATATTATTTAGTTAATTCCTTTTACCACCATATTCCTTTTTCATAACTAATTTTTTTCACTTTCTTTAATAGTTTAATCAACTATTAAAACTCATATAAATTTAATTTACTCACACCAAAACACATAATTCCGAATATATACATCTCATAATAAGAATTTTAATTATTACATTCTTATTTTAATAACTTATAAAAATTTGGGTTGTCACATCCTTCCCTCCTTATAAGGATCCCGTCCTCGGAATCACCGAAACTCTACCTTAATAAGGTTTTCACAAAATCTCTTTCACAATTATCGTTGAATAACTTCAACACGTTAATTTTAGCAAAAAAAATTTTACAGACAAATATACTTCATTCATTTCTTCAACAACTTTTAGGTTTTATTACATAACCTTCAATTAAACACAGTCATATATCAAATATTATATATTCTTTAACCTCATTCCTTTCCTTTTCTAAGGATCGTTATCATAAACACTCGGGATATTACATTCACCCTTTCTTCTAAGAATTTCGTCCTCAAAATTTTATTTATTAATCTTTATTCATTCAATCTATCAAAATAGATTTTACGTTAATATCTATTAATTCATTAGGTTCTGAAACCAAATTCTTTCTCTAATGATCTTTCTAAGATCATCATATTCCTCACCTCTTCCTTTTCTAAGAGTTCCACATTTCTCTTCTTTCCGGATTTTCAATTCTTTCTTGAAATTATTATGTTTTGTTTAATTTTCTCATCCTTTCCACTTTCACCTTTCAGAATAATAAGAATCTTCCACAACTGTTCAATAATTGGGAAGCGATATGAATAACAGGAATTTAAAAGATTCCAAATCATGCCGAGGTCATAAGACCTTGAACTACGCCCACTAAGTTATAAGTACTCTTTCAACTTAAACCTTAACAATTATTAGACTATAGGGACTCCGTCTTTTAGGTATTAAGCCCTTCGTGACGATGTATTGTGCACTCTACCCACAGCTTATAAGTACTCTTTCAACTTAAACCTTAATCAATATTAGATCAGTAGAGACTCCGTGCCAGGGTGATCGACCGCCGTACCATGTATTGTGCACAAACATCTAAACGCTTTCGCGTAATCGCCTATAAAAGGGTTGTTCATCTCAGTTGTTCAACATCTGAATCCGCACCAAAATAATTTGGTTTGGCATAACTTCTCAAGAAACGCTTGAATTTCATGAACATCTTTCAATATTCGTCTAGCTGAATCAAATAGCATAGACTTTTACAATAATTCGGACATCAATCGAAATATACATATATATATTCTCATATCTTAAAGAAATCTCAAAAAAAAAATTATGACATCATAATACCACACTGTATTTACAGTCCGTTTGAGGATTCCGTCATTTGGTGATTTTATCATACTACATCATACCATAGTGGGCTGACGATCCTTAGATCACATCCAACACTAAGTAATACTGCATTGATGACTCCATCGTTTTTATCATCTCTGCACTAGGTTCCATGATGCATTTATGATATAAAAAAATATTTTGATATATTTCAAATCATTTTTGTCTAGCCGAAGCAATTAGCATAGACATAGGAATAACGGTATTATTTTTAAAACTCATTGGTTTCATCATTTGATCCAATGTTTTTCAAGAAAATAGAAGTGCAAACATCAGCACAAAGTCAATAAATTTTGAAAATCTAGCAAAGCTAGAAGATTTGGAATATCTAATTTTTCTCCATCAGTTTCAATCTTTATACTAAATATTCTTGTATTTCAACTTATAATCCTCCTATATCCCCAGTATAGTTCATCAAAATTACTATACATTGGAAATCCAGGAACTTACCACAATAATATGAGTTTAAGAACTTGTCCTAGTCAGACTATAGGCGTCCATTCGCTGAGGGGTTCAAAACATACCATATTATTATGAGTCACGAACTTACCATATGTATTATTTTTAAGAACCGCACCTAATCCTAATAATATTTGACTAATCTTAATAGTTTCAAACTATCAAATATACACATGAAAAAAGAATCACCTTTTCGCCACATATACATTGATAGCGCGACACCAACATTCCAATGATTATCAATGTGATAAACTGAGTGCAAGCACAAAACCCTCACTCATACAAAGGTTTATACAACTCAGTCATCATATGAGTCCTCAATTGAAATCCCACCTAACTCTATCTTGCTTATAACTTGCTCTTTGCTCGATACGAAATTTTTTTTCGTACCTCATCATCTATAACTCCTCATGAGTTATCTCGTACTTTTTCATAGTACATTATCTTCATAGCATCAAGCTATAATTATTCAAACATTACATACCATCTTTCTTTTATAACTTAAATAGATCACGTCATGATCTTATTCTATAATCATCTCCCTTAAAATTCTTTTCTTAACTTGTGATCGTTTTGTTTTACAATCCTCTGTCTTTCCTTTTTCATCATTTACGACATTATTCGTTATCTTGGCTATTGGAGTTAGGCAACTCCCATTTCTTATCTTTATATCTCTTCAAGATTCTTCTCTAAATTTTCTTGTTTATATAACAATTCTTCCTTTAAGAATTTCTAACTTCATTTACATTACTCAACATTTCATTCGAGTTCCATATTTTCATCATACTTATCCATTTCTATACTTGGTACACATCGAGTCTTTAATAGTTTCAATATGGTACACTAAGTGGTTTCCCACAAACAACCAACAAACTAGGTTCTGAGTTGCTAGTTCGTATATACCTCCGCTCCGCTATATGAAGGAATCTTTTAGCCCAGATACCATACATCAACTATTAAAGAGTACAATTGTACCATACTTAAATATAACATTTTTTTATTCTTAACTTCTTTATCATCTTCTCCTTTATTCTCTAAGGTTATAGCCTAGGGTACTCTTACCTAAGGTTTATAACCTACAACTTTGATACCAACTGTAACGACCCCAAAATTCATACAATTTAATTCTCGAATTTGGTCGTTAATAACACAACTAACTTTTAATTTTTACATCAATATTCGATGTTAAACTTTATAAAATACGGAATAATTTAAACTTTTATGTCTTCTTACTTTAATTCCCTAAATCAAAACCTTTATCATCTACATGTCTTTGAATCAATCTTATTTTATGATTCACTTTATCACTATTATTATATAAAATTTTACATTTCAATTCGATAACCTTTACATATCAGATAACTCTAAATTTAGTTTTACAACTCAACACAAAACTATACATCATAAAACATTTAGTACATCTCTTGAATCTTAATCATGGTATAAAGAAATAACAACTTTAGCTAAAATATTAATCTTCGTGTATTATTTATGATCCACGTCATTCAAGTAGCACATAGTGTTACCTTCAATCCTTAACCTACAAAAATGGTTATTTGCAAGGTTGAGCTCGATGAATGACAAAATTAATTTAGCGCTTTTCATGCATCACGTAGCACATAATAAAATTCTCAACATATATCTCATAAACTTTGGACTAACATAACATACATGTTATAGTTCATATAACAAGTATAAAGATTGAGTTCCTTACTCAATCAAAGATGCTTTTACTCAACCAATGTAGTCATAAGTTGACTTTTAACATTTCATACATTCAACATATATATAACACATCATGCTCTTTTGCAATAAAGATTTAAAACAATCAAATTCACATAGCAAATAGGGCCCCGAAAGACTTGCCTTTAATCGTTGTTTACAAATAATGCTTTAACAAATTACGATATATATGCACTTCACGTGCCCTTTGATTCTTCTAAGCTCTAGTTAGATAATTGGAAATCCTTGTTTAATCCTTTTTTCTTCTTGATTCTTAGAGTGTCTATTCCCTCTTCTCAATTTCTCTCTAAGCTCCATCTTTCTCTCTGTGTTTTCTTTGCTCATATGAAGGAGGAATAAATTGATGAAACATATGTGATCTTAACTTGTATCGGTTATAAACCCAAAAGCCCCAACCGTTATAAAAGATAAAAGGTCTAGGCCATGTTTGGCTTGACCTCAAACAAACTCATTTGACTTATCTTCATTTTATTTCATTTTCATACTATACAATATTTTTTTTTTCTTTAATTCCTCCAATATGTCACACTTCATTCATTTTTTTTCTTTTTATTGCTAAATTATTCAGCCAACACTTTTCCCATCTATTTACCCATATGACTTATGGAATTACATTCATAAGTAAAACACTTTAATCAACTAAACATTTCCATTAAAATAATTAATATTTATTTCACTAATTATTTTAATAAATTATATAATTATACAATTTTCTTTCCTTTTATAAATTGTCCCAAGACAATTTATTTAATCTATACTTTTAATAAAAATTTAGATATTTATTTAATTCATTAATCCTAACACCAATATTTATTTATAATTATTTCTTCTAATTCTCATACTCCATTTACATTCAATCGGCTAAATATAATATATTAAGCCATTACATAAACGCATTACTCTTACATGTAATATATTACCTTCCCACTTTATTAAACCAATTATATTTGCATTAACTCATTATTTAAATTAAGTGAATTACTCGCTTCATTTACGAGATTAAACTCATAATAATTTCATTACCAACAAGGTATACAAATTAAATTATATTATTCCATAATAAAATTTCCATCTTAATTAACTAATATTATTTAGTTAATTCCTTTTACCACCATATTCCTTTTTCATAACTAATTTTCTTCACTTTCTTTAATAGTTTAATCAACTATTAAAACTCATATAAATTTAATTTACTCACACCAAAACACATAATTCCGAACATATATATCTCATAATAAGAATTTTAATTATTACATTCTTATTTTAATAACTTATAAAAATTCGGGTTGTCACAACTCCATTCCCCGACTAGTCCCGGCTACGTTCTCATTTCCTGAAGAGAACAATGAAAGCAAAAGGGTGAGCTCAACTAGCCCAGTAAGAAATATTATGACTAAGATAATGCATAATAAATTATCGTTAGTCTTCAAGAGTGTTAAACTGATAAAATACAATAAACATCAAGTTTAACTACAGCGGAACAAGCAATCCATTAGAAGAGTCAAGTAGAGCATGATATCTACCATCTTCTATGATTTAAAAAGTTTATCATCAATTTTATCGTTGATACTCAGCTTAATAAATAAACCACATCATCGAATCATCCCTGCACTACAGGCCAAGGGTATTCATTAGTATCACGTCCACGAATTATCTATGCACTACGGTCCAAGGATATTCTTGTAATCATCAATGGTCATGATCATGCCAACAACTGTCCATTAATGCACTACGGGCCAAATGAGGACTTTTAATTACCACATCATTTGTAACATTATGGGTCATGATTATACCGAATAATCCCTAATCATAGTCATACCAATCAACAGTCCATCTATGTACGTAAGCCAAAGATGACTTTTATCATAATATAAGCATGAGAATGATGAAAATGATATAAGAATTCAATTAAAAGAAAGCAAAGGATAAATTTTTAAAGATTTGTAATTTAATTTATCCAGAATTCAATAATGTCCAAATTGTCAACATGATACTGCTTTGTAGAGTAAAATTCAAGAATAATATTGTATCAAAAATAATATCCCTTACGAATAAGAAATAAATAACATCTCTTACCTTAGTAGAAGACTGGATACTGCAATAGTGAAGTAGCAGAATACTCTTCTTCTTCCTCTCTATAGTTTCTCTCTCTATAGTTTCTCTTGTTAGTCTTAGTGAATTGGTGAGAATGAAAGAAGATTGAGCTTCTATTTATAAGAAAATATAGTTTTGATAATTGCACGTTTAGGGGCTCGAATTATTACAGTTTAGTACCTTCATCTTTACCTCCATTTTTAATTTAGTCTTTTAAGTATTATCAATCTCGCACCACCTCCCCTAATAGTACATGCATGTGAATCAATAGTTCCATACATATGAACCAACAATAATTTGCATGTGAACCAATAGCAATTAATTGCTCATTTATCCGATTAATTGCCCGTTTGGTCAATAAAACCAGCCAATCACAGAAATACCTCCTTTGAGGGTAATTGGGTCACGGAAGAATTAAAGAAAACTAAATGAATAAATATCTTTAATTAACACGAACTTATTCATCATTAATATTATAACTCACAATATTTAACAACCAGATCCTTCCCAGGAAAGATGGGGCTTTCCGATAAGGATTTCTCCCTATTGGCGCGTAATTAGGTGACCAAACCCCTTTTCTCGACAGAACTTTCTAGACATCGTCAATAATGCAAATAATAATGTGAATAACTTTGTCGTCTCAATTATTGATTTAATAATATAAAATATTGTGATAGTAATTCAATCAATAACGTGAGATACTATGCAGCAATTATAGTGGCAATAATTGAATAAAACTGAGTGACTTCTCACGTAAGCAACAATAATCAAAGATACTATACCACACTGTGTGCTACTATGTAACCATATGTATTACTGTACTTTTATCACCGGATATTTCAATAGTTAACGGTAAAACTTTCGCCGTTATTTTTATAAAAAGTTATTTCTGTCATTTTCTAACTTCATAGTAATTCCGTTGTGGGGTCCACCAATGATTGTTCCATCGTACGAATATTCCTTGATAAAACGAATATTCCCCGACCAAATGAATATTTTATGACAACTTGCTTACTTTACAAAATTTGTAAATATCACCCACAACTATAACATTATATCAAATCCACACCATAATATTCAAAATGATATTTAGAGAAAATTAATCTTTATTCATAAAAGTTGGGGTCTTACAACTTCCCCTTCTTATGAAATTTCTTCTTCAAAATTGGTGTACGTACCTGGTATGTCGAAGAGGTGAGGATACCTTGTTTTAATTTTCGATTCTAACTCTTGAGGTATAACCTTTGAGCGTAGAATATGTTCCTTCATATCCAAAATTTTAACAGGTACCTCTTCATATGTTAAATCTACCGCTATCTCGCCTGGTTCTAATTCAATAATATGGTTTGGGTCGTCCACATATTTACATAACATCGACACGTGAAAAACATTATGAACACGCGACATACTTAGCGGTAAAGCGAGTCTATAGGCCATAATTCCTACTCGATCAAAGATTTTGAATAGACCAATAAAATCGAGGGTTGAGACTTTCTCTCTTCGTCGATTCTTGCTTCTAGAATAACGCCTTCTTGAACCTTCTTCTTCACATTCATCAGCTCTGAGTCTGTAGCTTGAACAGCTTTAAATTTATCGATTAAAGTCGATTCTAATCGTATATTTGACATCATCGCGTGGGTCCCTAGAGTTTTTAACTCTATCTCCATCATTTGTAAGTCGTACGAAATGGGTCTTTCTGTTAACAACGTCGCACTCGTAACTGCATACGATTTTCTACTCAACGCGTCAGCTACCACATTCACTTTCTATGATGGTATTGAATGGTATTATCGTAATCTTTCAACAGATCTAGCCAATGTCTTTTGCGCATGTTACGTTCGTTCTGGGTGAAGAAATATTTAAGGGTTTTGTATCGAGTTCAAGGTCAATACAAAATTCGATTTCACACTCTGAGGATGGGCCAGGAAGTTCTTTGGGGAATACATCAGGAAATTTATTAACAATAGAAATATCATTCAAAATTGTGACTCTCATCCAAGACTTGGATAGGACCTCATATTGATACCTATCAACTTGCCACCGTTATTCATAGCATCCTCTACGGAAAGTATGGCTTCAGTGCATCCCACACAAGGAAGTCATCAGCGAAAGGCTCGGGGCTCTTTACTTATGGCTTGATATGACAGTGATTGACTTTAATGGTTTGGTTGCTTGAATTCGCATAACAGGTTGGTTAGGAATATGAAGGCTAACAAACTTACAAAAATAATCAATTTTAGCATGATGAGTAGTTAACCAGCCGATTCCTAAAATCACATCAAATGAAAGTATTTTCAAAGAGATAAGATCGACAGGTAACGTGAGGGTGCCGATTTGAATCAAACAAGATTTATAAACAGTGGAGGTAACGAAGGTTTCTCCTAACGGAGTTTTAACCGATAAGTCAAAGTCTAACTTCTCTAGAGTTAAATTTAAACATTGAGCGCAAGTAGGAGAAATAAAAGAATTGGTAGAACCGGTATCAAATAAGGTATAGAATTCGCAAGAGTTTATGATTAAATTACCCGTGATAACTTCGTTCGAATTCCTCTTCACGAAAAATGCTCTTCCTTAAACTACCGACTTTGACTTGTCCGGGACAGCCTTTGGTGTCATCATTACCGCTGGAATTGACTTTCGCTAGAGGGTATATTCCACCCTCAATTGCTTCGTTGTACTCTTGATCCATGATCTGAATCATTAATCTTTGATCCATATTGAATTGGGGTTGACCGCAATGTACAGGGTAATTCAAAACTCAATGTTCGGTTCTCCCAATTGCTATCAAAAAAGCGAAATACATATCATCTATTTTAGCCTTCTTGGATCGGACTTCTCTTTCCACAATATCAACGCGTCGTGCGGCTTTTACCCATGCATCCTTCATTCTCACTCGTTCAATTGTTTCTTCTTTCAGCTGATCCTTGACATTTGAATTCTCATATTCCAGCTTTATTATCTTATACTCTGCCAAAGAGTGCTTCTGTTCAAGCATCATATATCGGATAACATAATTTTGAATTGTTGCATCCCTTTTCTCCACGACCGTCTACCGTTCTTCAGCCTGCTCTTCTAACTCATGAATAAGATTTTATAGTTTTACATTTCGATTATAAAGTTCTCCTAATAAATCATCCTCAGGTTCCTCTTCTTCCTCAGTCTCAGCTCCTACCTCTGTGACTAGCTCGGGTGCAACTATTAATTCTTCATTCACCACATGGATATCTCTAATTTCTTCTTTGCCTGACATCCTACAATCAAGTTTAATAACTTAATTAGTACTCCCCAATAAGATCTTTGTTATAACAAGATATTATACTCCAATATTTATTTTTTAAATGAAACTCCTCGATTCATCTCTTAAAACTCTACATGAGTTCATCTCTTGATTTTCAGATGTCATTTTCAAATACTGCCACAAAACAAGGGTTAATTGACATGCCACATATTATCCCTATATTCTGACCGACCAATTAAATAACCAATAAGCTTAAGTAGGTCATACCAGCGAAGGATTTACCCGTTTCTCCCCTCCTAGTTCTAGCCTCAAATCTCAGCCAGGGATCATATCCCTAAGCTTTGATACCAACTGTGACGCCCCAAAAATAGGTATACACAATCCATTCTGAGTCGCCAAATACATGGTACAAAATTCAAATACAACTTAATTATACAACTATTGTGTAACATAAGCTGAAAATTTTAACACGAATATTGTCTCCTAGACAATATCCAAACTCAAATGAAGTCCTCATTACAATTATTATTACATTATTTCACAGAATAGTGAGGACTACTAAATCAACCATCTGGACCGTCACTCCATTCCCCGACTAGTCTCAGCTATATTCTCATTTCCTGAAGAGAACAATGAAAGAAAAAGGTGAGCTCAACTAGCCCAGTAAAGAATATTATGACTAAGATAATGTAGAATAAATTATCCTTAGCCTTTAACAGTATAACAACTGATAGAATAAAATAGACACCAAGTTTTAGATCAACAACTGCAGCGAAAATAACAATCCATTAGAAGAGTCAAGTAAAGCATGATCTCTACTATCTTTTATGATTTAAAAGTTTATCATCAATTTTATTGCTGAGATTCAGCTCAATAAATAATCCACATCACTGAATTATCCATGCACTACAAGCCAATGATATTCATTATTATCACATCCACGAATCATCCATGCACTGCGGGCCAAGGATATTCGTTATTATCACCAATGGTCATGATCATTCCAAACAATAATTCATCTTTGCACCCTTGGCCGAAGAGAACCCATGGTCATGATCATACCAACAACTGTCCATCAATGCACTACGGGCCAATGAGGACTTTTACCACCTTATTTGTAACATAACAGGTCATGATTATACCGAATAATTCCTGGTCATAATCATTCCAATCAATAGTCCATCTATGCACTACAGGCCAAAGATGACTTTCATCACAATATAATCATGAGGATGATGACAATGATATAAACATCAATCAAACGAAATCAAGGATAAATATTAAAGACTTTAAATTTATTCAGAGTTTAAAAATATCCAAATTGACAACATGATAACTGCTTTATGGAGTAAAATTCAAGAATAATATCCATGTATTAAAAATAATTTGGACAGAAAAGAAATTAATTTTTTGGGTAAATAGTACCCGAGTGAATAGTACCCCGTGAATAGTACTTCATGAATAGTGTCGTACATATGAATAGTGTCGTACGTATGAATAGTGTCGTACGAATGAATAGTGTCGTATATATGAAAAGTACCCATCCGGCATGAAAAGCTTAAAATTTAACAAGAATGTTCAAAAAAATATCCTTGGGAAATGATACTCGATGAAGCGCAAATCTCAAGGATATTCTACTAATTTCAAGGAGTATAGAAGCAATACTTAACAAAATTAGTGTAGAATTCGGAATCTGAAACGAAATAATATTACTTACATACTACAGAGTATGGAAAAAAAATATTATTTCTTACGAATATTTGAACAAAAATAATATCCCTTACAACTATTGAACGAAAATAATATTCCTTACGAATATTGAACGAAGATAATATTCCTTACGATCATTGAACGAAAATAATATTCCTTACGAATATTGAACGAAAATAAAATTCCTTACGAATACGAAAAATAATATCGTAAGAGAATATGAAATAAATAATACCCATTACCTCAAAAGAAGAGTATTTCTGATTGGTATAACGGATATGTTCTTGAAGAAAACTGTGACGCCCCCAGAATAGGTCCACACGACCCATTCTGAGTCGCTAGACATACGGTATAGAATCTAAATACAAATTTCATTTATACAACTGTTAAACTGTCGTGCAAAATATGATAACACATAAACTGTGAGTTTCGATAGGAATAACAGTACTCATACTTCAAACCAATGATACTTTACATAAGGGTACAATTGATAACGGTTTTAGGAATTAAAATCTTTAGAAAATGCTCACGGAATCCTTCATACATGGGAGGCCATGCATTTAAGTTATAATAGATATTATAGGACTTGAGCATTACCCTTGGTTGACCCAATAGACTCCAAAGAAGAACGAGAAAATTACTATCATGCTCATTCCAATAGTGTGTATTTTTAACGCTTTCAAAGTCGGGTTCTCATCACCCTATTGTTGTGACACCCCAAAAATAGGAATACAACACCCATTCTGAGTAGCCAAAATACATGGTACAGAAACAACTACAACTTTATTAATACAATTGTCGTGCAAAATACGACAACACATAAACTGTGAGTTTAAATATAAATATTGTCATCTAAGCAATATCCACACTCAAATAAGTCCTCATTACAATTATTGATACACTATTTTACAAAATAGTGAGGACTACTAAGAAAAATTCTAGAACCATCATTCCATTCCCCGACTAGTACTCGCTATATTCTCGCCTCCTGAGAAGAAAAATGGAACAAAAAAGAAAAGGGTGAGCTCAACTAGCCTAGAAAAGAATATTATAACTAAGATAATATAGAACAAATTATCGTTAGCCTTCAACAGGGAAAAATTTGATAGAATATAATAGACAACAAGTTTCAGATCAATATTCGCAGCGGAAATAATAATTCATAGAAGAGTTACGTAGAGAATGAAATCTACTATTATCTATGAATTTAAAAGTCCATTGTCAATATTTTATCCCTGTAACATCAATTAATATACATCTTGAATCAAATATTCATCTTTGCACTTCTGAAGCAAAGATATTAATCGGTCGGTCATGTTCATCTCAACACTGCTCATCTTTTGCACTATGGGCAAAGATATTCATCAAGAAATCATTCATCTTTTTACTTTCTGGGCCAAAGATATTCATTATATCATTATTTAGGACTGAGGATGATGAAAAATATTTTAAAGAAAACGAATCCAGTGAGACAAAAGAATAAATATTAGGGATTCGTACTTTAGACAATCCAAGTTTAAAAATACTCCATAATAAACAATTGTGGAGCAGAATTCAAAAATGAAGATCAAAACATAGATCCAATCAAAGATAGGAACCATAATAGACAATCTTGGACACAAAAAGAAAATTTAATTTTTACGTGAATAATAATAAATCGATTCGTGAATAATTATCGATATCGTGAATAGTGTCGTATACGTGAATAGTAACCCCGACACTAAAAGGTAGAAATTTCACAAGAAAAATCATCATGCTTCATGAATAGTACTCGTGAATAGTAACTCATGAATAGTAACTCATGAATAGTAACTCCGACATGAAAAGATCAGAATTTCACAAGAAAAATCTTACCAATATTCTGAAATAATGATATTGAAAGAAATAATATCATTTTTAAAAAATAACATCCTTACCTCAAAAGAATAAGTATTTACATTTGAATATCAAATATAATTATTGAAATGAACTTGCATCGTATAGTAACACTCAAAGTATCAAAATACTCACAAGAATACGCTCGATAATATAGAGAGAAAAAACTTCAGTTTCTGGTGTGATTTTCAATTCTAACCTAAGCACCCTATTTATAGGAAAATGCTTAGAACACCAAAGCAGAAAATTTAATAAAATAATAATATAATTACAAAATTTCAAGCCCACCTTAGACCAACTGAATTCAGCACATTTATATCACATGTGAGCCCACTTAATTGCAAAAAAGTGTTTTTCTTAAATAAAATAATTAAAACTTCCAAAAATCAATTATTTCGGAACTTCGGAGCTTCAATAATTCATAATAAATAGCCCTTTTATCAGAAAAATTCAAATCTTATGTCCATTCCATAAGAAATTCCATTCTCTACAAGTTTGTAAGTTTAAGTTTTTCCAAATTCCAAGTAGAAGTTGACCGAAATCCACAAACGGACGATTTTACGGGCTATAATCTAATTTCAGTCACAAAGTGGGGACCAAAAACATGTTTAACATATTTTAAACATTTTTTATAATAAAAATACTCTTCCTCCTCATATACTCATATATCCCACATTCATTGTAAAAATATCACCATTATTATATTATTAAAATATAACAATATATTTAAATGAATTATTTTATCAGAAAAGATAAAATATCAATTTTTCAACAATTGTCACTTTAAAATTTTCTCCATCTATATCTATATAAAATAAATATTTTTCTTATCATATAAATCAATAATTAATTATTCACAAATACTATTACGTAATCACAATATCGATAATCGGTAGTTTTCAGGAAAGAGGGGCTTTCCGAATAAGGATTTCTCCTTACTAAAGCCAAGAATTAGGTGACCAAATCTCTCCTTGGATGTAACTTTCTAGACATTTCCAATAATGTTATCTAATAATATTATTCAAATAATATGAATTAATGATCCGATAATGAAAATATCATGTAGTGGACAATTATTGAAACAACAATAATATAAAATATCAACATAGCAATTATTGAATCAATAAAATAAAATATTGAATAATAATTCATTGTAACAATTATTGAGTAGTGCCTTCTTACATAACAATCAATAATTGGTGCAATACCGTGTGATACTGTGTTTTAACCACCGGGTATTCCAACAATATTAATTGGTAACAACTACTGTGCTTATTTATAAACAACTTATACTTGTCGTTTTCTTCATCCAATCGCTTTTTCGTTATAGGGCCCACACAAAAAGCGTCGTAAATGCATTTAATATTCCCAAACAAAGAAGAATATTTCACGACCAAACAAATATTCCCAAACAACAATGAATATTTTATAACCACTTGCTTATTTAAAATATTTATGATTTTACCCATAACTAACCACATTAATCAAATAAACCCTTACTATTTCAAAATAATAAATAAAGAAAATTCCATTTTATTTATTAAAAAAAAAAATTCGGGGTCTTACAACCTCCTCCTTACGAAATTTCGATCCTCGAAATTGGCGTGCGATACTGGTGTTTGAAAAGGTGAGAGACCTCGCTTTTATTTCCGCTTTCCAACTCCCGTGTCATTTCTTCAATAAAGACGGTTTACGCACAAAACTTTGACTTGTGGTATGACCTTTGTGCGTAGGACATGCTCCTTCCTATCCAAGATCTTGACTGGTACTTCCTCGTACGTTAAATCTTCGGTTATCTAGTCTGGTTCTAACTCAATAATGTGGTTCGGGTCGTCCACATATTTATGTAACATAGATACACGGAAATCGTTATGAACACGCGACATACTTGGCAGTAAAGCGAGTCTATAGGCCACAGTTCCTACTCGATCCGAGGATTTCAAATGGACTAATAAATCGAAGTTTTGAGCTTTCCTCACATCGCCGATTCTCGCTTTTAGAATAACAACTTCTTGCACCTCCTTCTTCATATTCATCAGCTCCGGTGTGTAGCTTGAGCGGTTTTAACTATCGATTAAAGTCGATTCTACTCATATATTATCACGTGGGTCCCTAGAGTTTTTAAATCTATCTCTATCATTTGTAATTTATACGAAATGGGTCTTTGTATTCGACAATATCGCACTCGTACTCGTATACGATCATCTACTCAACACGTCAGCTACCACGTTCGCTTTTTTAGGATGGTATGGTCAGAACATATGCCAAAATGATTCTATTCTTGATTTCTTCGAAGCTTTCCCCACATTTCTTTCTCCATTCGAACTTTGTATCTCTACGAGTCAGCTGAGTTAATGGAGTAGCGATTCGAGAAATCCTTCCTCGAATCTCCGATAATAACTAACTAAGCCTAGAAAGCTACGTATTTCGATTACTGACTTAGGTTACTCTCAACTGTGACTCATATCCAATCTTGGATAGCATGTCACAATGGCACCTATTAGTTTACTACCGCACGAATATGGCATCCCCTACGGAGAGTTTGGCTTCAGTGCATTCCACAAAGAAAATTACCAGTTAGAGGCTCGGTTATCAACTTCTATAGTTGGGTTTTTAACTCCTGAAGTTCAATAGGAGCCATTCGATATGATATTTTTAGAAATGGGTTTTGTACCGGGTTCAAAGTCGATACAAAATTCAATATCACACTCTGGGAGTAGTCCAGGAAATTCTTCAGGAAATACATTAGGAAATTTACTACCAACAGAAATATCATTCAAATCTGACGTATTTTTGTTCAAGTCCATGACATGGCTAAAAAAGCTTGACATTCGTTTTTCAATAAACAAATGGCTTTATGGCTTGATATGAAAGTGTTTGACTTCAATGGTTTGGTAGCTTGAATTCGAATAACAGGTTGCTTAGGAATATGAAAACTAACAACCTTACGAAAGCAACCAATTTTGGCATGATGAGTAGTTAATCAATCAATCCCTAAAATCACATCAAAAGCAAGTATCTTTAAAGAGATAAGATCAACAGGTAATGTGATGGTGCCAACTTGGATCAAACAAGATTTATAAACTGTGGATGTGATGAAAGTTTTTCCTAACGGAGTCTCCACAGATAAATCAAAGTCTAATTTCTCTAGAGTCAAGTTTAAATGTTGAGCACAAGCAGGAGAGATAAATGAATGGGTAGAACCGGTATCTATTAAGGTATAAACTTCACAAGAATTTATAATTAACTAATCCGTGATCACCTCGTTTGGGTTCCTCGCATTTTGACCCGTCACGACAAACGCTCTTCCGGGAACCGTTGACTTTGACTTTTCTGGGACAGCCTTTTGAGTCACCATCCTCGCTGGACTTGGTTTCGCTACTATACAATCTCGAGCGATATGTCCTTCCTTTCCATAATTATAACATACCTTTGAACTGTTGTAGGCGCTTTGGGTGATATGTCCTCTTTCCGCATTTATAAGATACTGACCGGTGGTCGTTCTCCTCCTTAGAACCGGGTTGTTCTTTGGTCTTTGACATCTTTGCATTGTCATTGTTGAATCTTCTCTTTTTAAAATCTTCCCCCGACTCGCTTCTTCTATTTTCATGGCCATGATTACCACCAAAGTGGTTACCGCTTTTGTCCGTATTTTTCTTTCCCATTTGGTAATCGTTGTTCGATGATCATTACATCAGATGATCCTGGTTGTGGTCCCTCGGTTGAACGTACTCGTTATCTCGCTCTAATAATTGAGACCATTGACAACATCTCTAATAGAGAGAAAATTTATGAGAAATGAGATATAGACGTATCGGGGGTTTCAAACCTCTCAAAAACATCCGTGTCATACGTTCCTCATTCTCCACTAAATGAGGTGCAAACCCGGATAACTCAGAAATTTACGCCAGATCTTTGGGACAAATCATATTGTTTTGTTCCAATCTAATAAACTCCACTTCCTTCATATAACGAATACTTTCGGAAAGTACTTGTCATTTGAACGCTTCAAACGTCTCCCAAGACATCTTTGAAAGTCTTGGTGGATGGGTACGCTTCACGATTTTCCCACGAATCTGCATCATTACTGAACATAAAGGTGGCGAATGGAACCTTCTCGTTTTTCTTCAGGCATCCCAAGACATCGAATATCTTGGTAATTTGCTTGACCCACGTCTCTCGCTTAATCGGATCCGCTTTTCCTGCATTACGTGGTCCCAACTTTTTAATTCGCTTGGTTGTGACAAACCGCAAGTGCGTTCTTATCATTTCCACCCGTATTTTGAACACGATTCTCCCTCGTCTGATTTTGCATGAACTTCAAAAAGCTTCTAAACATCCCATCATTCATCGTCTGATCAGTGGTGTTGTTTACAGGATGAACATTGTGAGCCTGTTGCACGTTCTCCTCGTTGGTGAGTAAAGGTGTCTCCACGGTCTCATTTGTTCCACTGTTAACATTCAAAGTTGCCATTCTCAAATACTGTCATAAAACAAGGGCTAATTAAAGAAATCAACATATCACATAATATCCTATATACTGACCAACCAACAAATAAGCTTAGGTAGGACACACTAGCGAAGGATTTACTCGTCTCTCCCCTCCTAGTTCTACTCCCCGATCTCCGCCAAAGATTATATCCCTAAGCTCTGATACCAACTGTGACGCCCCCAAAATAGGTATACAACACCCATTCTGAGTCACCAAAATACATGGTACAGAAACAACTACAACTTTATTAATACAATTGTCGTGCAAAATACGACAATACATAAACTGTGAGTTTAAATACAAATATTGTCATCTAGACAATATCCACACTCAAATAAGTCCTCATTACAATTATTGATACACTATTTTACAAAATAGTGAGGACTACTAAGACAACTTCTAGAACCATCATTCCATTCCCCGACTAATACTCGCTACATTCTCGCCTCCTAAGAAGAAAAATGGAACAAAAAGGAAAAGGGTAAGCTCAACTAGACCAGTAAAGAATATTATGACAAAGATAATATAGAACAAATTATCGTTAGTCTTCAACAGGGAAAAATCTGATAGAATATAATTGACAACAAGTTTCAGATCAATATTCGCAGCGGAAATAATAATTCATAGAAGAGTTACGTAGAGAATGAAATCTACTATTATCTATGAATTTAAAAGTCCATTGTCAATATTTTATCTCTGTAACATCAATCAATATACATCTTGAATCAAATATTCATCTTTGCACTACAGGCCAAAGATATTAATCAGTCGGTCATGTTCATCTCAACACATGTTCATCTTTGCACTACGGGCTAAAGATATTCATCAAAAAATCATTCATCTTTGCACTACAGGCCAAAGATATTCAATTATATCATTATTTAGGACTGAGGATGATGAAAAATATTTTAAAGAAAAGCGAATCCAAAGGAGACAAAAGAATAAATATTAGGGATTCGTACTTTTTTGACAATCCAAGTTCAAAAATACTCTATAATAAACTATTGTGGAGCGAAATTCAAAATGAAGATCAAAACATAGATCCAATCAAAGATAGGTACCATAATAGACAATCTTGGACACGTAGAAAGAAAATTTAATTTTTTGACGTGAATAAGTCGATATCGTGAATAAGAAACCCCGACACTAAAAGGTAGAAATTTCACAAGAAAAATCATCATGCTTCGTGAATAAGAAACTTATGAATAGTAACTTGTGAATAAGAAACTCATGAATAAGAACTCCAACATGAAAAGATCGAAATTTCACAAGAAAAATCTTACCAATATTCCTAAAGATAATGATATTGAATGAAATAATATTATTTTAAAAAAATAACATCCCTTACCTCAAAAGAATAGTACTTACATTTGGAATATCAAATATAATTATTTGAAATGAACTTGCATCGTATAGTAACACTCAAAGTATCAAAATACTCACAAGAATAAACTCGATAATATAGAGAGAAAAACTTCAGTTTACGGTGTGATTTTCAATTCTAACCTAAGCACCCTATTTATAGGAAAATCTTTAGAACACCAAGCGTAAAATTTAATAAAATAATAATATAATTACAAAATTTCAAGCCCACCTTAGACCAACTGAATTCAGCACATTTATATCACATGTGAGCCCACTTAATTGCAAAAAAGTGTTTTTCTTAAATAAAATAATTAAAACTTCCAAAAATCAATTATTTCGGAACTTCAGAGCTTCAATAATTCATAATAAATTGCCCTTTTATCAGAAAAATTTGAATCTTATGTCCATTCCATAGGAAATTCCATTCTCTACAAGTTTGTAAGTTTAAGTTTTTCTAAAGTCCAAGCAGAAGTTGACCGAAATCCACAAACGGACGATTTTACGGGCTATAATCCATTTTCAGTCACAAAGTGGGGCCCACAAACATGTTTAACATATTTTAAATATTTTTTATAATAAAAATACTCTTCCTCCTCATATACTCATATATCCCACATTCATTGTAAAAATATCACCATTATTATATTATTAAAATATAACAATATATTTAAATGAATTATTTTATCGAAAAAGATAAAATATCAATTTTTCAACAATTGTCACTTTAAAATTTTCTCCATCTATATCTACATAAAATAAATATTTTCTTATCATATAAATCAATAATTAATTATTCACAAATAATATTACTGAAATCAAAATATCGACAACCAGTAGCTTCTTAGGAAGAGGGGCTTTCGATAAGGATTTCTCCTTCTTGCCAAGCAATTAGGTGACCAAACCTCTCCTTGAGCAGAACTTTCTAGACATTGCCAATAATGTTATCTAATAATATTATTTAAATAATATGAATTAATGATCCGATAATGAAAATATCGTGTGTAGTGACAATTATTGAAACAACAATAATATAAAATATCAACGTAGCAATTATTGAATCAATTAAATAAAATATTAAACAATAACTACTGTAACAATTATTGAGTAGTGCCTTCTTACGTAACAATCAATAATTGGTGCAATACCGTGTGATACTGTGTTTTAACCACCGGGTATTCCAACAAGATAATAATTGAGAATAACTACGCCTGTGATTATTTATAAACAACTTATACTTGTCGCTTTCTTCATCCAATCGCTTTCCGTTATGGGGCCCACACAAAGCAAATGTCATAAATTTAATATTCCCCGAAGCGGTAAGAATATTCCACACCCAAACAAATATTCTCCGACAACAATGAATATTTTATAACCACTTGCTTATTTAAAATATTTGCGCATTTTACCCATAACTAACCACATTAATCAAATAAACCCTTACTATTTCAAAATAATAAATAAAGAAAATTCCATTTTATTTATAAAAAAAAAAATAATTCGGGGTCTTACAATTGTTGTTCACCAAAATCAATTATTAAGTGACGTATAAAATACGACACACACATCTTAAGTGTTAGAGTTTGTGCCCTAGAGGCCAATTATTTGATATAATTGCTTAACATTTTGATATTATATTTGATTGAATAAATAAATGATTTTCTTATGGTTTTATTTAATGCGTAATATAATTGTTAACATAATAAAATTCCTTAGAATAGTGATACAAATTATATAGTTTCAAGTATGTGCCTTGAATATGAGATTATATAATTACAATTAGTATCATTGTTCTTAAATGTCCCTAGTCAAGTATCATTGTTGATGGGACAACAATGATGGACTGAGACTAGTATGTGGATTGACTGATGACCAAATCTCATTGGTCATAAATATATGAGATATTAAGTCAATGCATAGGTACATGTTAGAAAACGATGTCTTTGGATGAGACCCACCATAAGAATTCTATGTGGAGCATTATGCGAAGTGTCATTAGCAATTCTCATATTGACAATGATGTAATGGTCCTCTGACCTGAAATCACTATATTACTACACGGAAATTTATGTACTTTGATATCATCAAATGTCACCTTTAATAGGGTGGACTATAAAGCTGATTATTGGTTACATCATGAATCGTGTGAGGAATATGAGTGATCTAGATGGAATTTAACCCTCCTATATATTAGGGATGATATCCATAGGCCTCTTGATTGAGTAGGACTATGAAATGCATGGTCATGCTCAAATAGTGATTTGTTTCATATAGTCTACTCATTGATCAAGAAAACTCAGATTAAATTATGAAGAGTATGACACATTCCATGACTCGAGTTTAATCTAGGATATTAAGGTTAAAAGGATTAAATTACATTGAAACATTGGTCACGAAAAGGTTGCATCGAATCATCGATCTTATTATTACTTGGGTAGCAGTGATGCATTACTAGATGTCGCTCACTGTTTATAATTTTATAATATGATTTTAAAATTATTGCCAACGTAATAATAACCTATAAGTCCACACACATAGAACGTTATTAAAGGGAATTAATTTAAATTGTAAGGATTTAAATATATCAATATGATTGATAGTATTTAAATCAAGAATTTAAATTAAAAGGATGATTTGTATATGTATATATATTAATTAAGTAAGACTTAATTAAGATATAATATATATATATATATATATTCGTATTTTATTTTAATTAGATTAGGGTTTTGATTAATTCCGATTTATTTCTATATATATGATATATCAGCGTCTTTGGGAAGTTAATCAAAAACAAAAACCCTAGCCGCTCTTAGAGAGAGACTAGAGAAAAATAGAAAATCTATTCCTTTTGGTGGCTAGTACCGTAGCTCCCTTTATTACAGAATCGTGCGACGATTCATAAAGCGTCAAAGTGGATACCGTAGAGGCGTAGTTCTTTCGGATTACGTTAGAAATTCGAAGCGATTTCAGAGTTTTCTATTATCGGTATAAATTCTAAACCACTGAATTAAATTTGTTTTGTATGGATCCTGTGTTAGGTTTCGGAAATTTCTTTATAAAGTTTTATATTTCGCTATGCGTTTCTGTACCGAATCCCTTAAGTCCTCAATACAATTATATATTGCATGTCATGCAGTTTTATAATGTATTGAGAAAATTCCATAGTCTCGGACCATCACATTATTCCCCTGTTATCCTCGCTCGACCCAACTACACTCTTAATACCTGAAAGGAATTGTGAAGCAAAAGGGTGAGCACAAATAGCCCAGTAAAGAATATTATGACTAGGATAATTAATTTATCAATAGCCTTCATCAGTAATAAATCAGAGATTTAGAACATATGGTAGATGATAACAGTTTTTAACTATAATTGCAGCGGAATTAACAATTCATTAGAAGAATCAAGTAGAACATAATGTCTACTACCTCCTCCAAATTAAAAGTCCATCTTTAATATTTCATTACTATAATACCCATCAACAGTTCTTTGTTATACCTAAGACAAAGAGAACTTTAATCACCCGTCTTCACCTGAACCACCAAAGATTATATTTAAATTCACAATTCATATTTATAATCATGTAAATCAACAGTTACTCCTTGCCATAAAGGCTTAATAGAACGTTCACTCAATATCCTTACCCCAAAGGCTAAAGACGTTCAAATGTAATAACAATGATCATACCAATCAGTTCTCTATCTTTGCACTACGGGCCAAAGATATTCTAACTATAAAACCAATGGTCATGATCATACCAATCAATTGTCTTGCACTACGGCCAAAGACATTTAACTATAAAACCAATTGTCATGATCCTGCCAAACACATCATCGAATTATCCATGCACTATGGGCCAAGGATATTCGTTAGTATCACCAGTGGTTATGGTCATGTCATACACCTATCCATCTTTGCACTACGGGCCAAAGCTATTAATCAACAGTTCATCTTTGCACTACGGGCCAAAGATGACTTTCACTGTAATATAAACATAAGAATGATGACAATGATATAAGGATTCAATCCAAGTGAGATCAAGGATAAATATTAAATATTTATAATTCAATTTATCCACAGTTCAAGAATGTCCAAATTGTCAACATGATAATTAATTATGGAGTAAAATTTAAGAATGATATTCATGTATCAAAAATAATTTAGACAGAAAAGAAATCACTTTTGTCGTGAATAGTACCCTAAGTGAATAGTACCAAATGAATAGTACCCCGTCATACAAAGTAGCCCGAATAAATAGTACTCCGAGTAGATAGTACCCGAATGAATAGTACCTCATCATGCAAAGTACCCAGAATCCCCGAGTGAATAATATCCGAGTGAATAGTACTCGAGTGAATAGTAACCCGTGAATAGTACCCCGGGTGAAAATATTAAAATTTAATAAGAAAGTTCATATCAATATTCCAATGAAATGATACTAGATGAAGCGTAAAAATCAAGGATATTTTACTAACTTCAGGGATTATAGAAGAAATACTTACCATAGTAAGTTTAGATTTAAGAATATGAAAAGAAATAATACCCCTTACCATACGAAAATAACATCCTTTACGAATACGAAAGAAATAATACCCCTTACGAATTCGAAAGAAATAATACCCCTTATGATACGAAAAATAACATCCCTTACAATTCTGAAAGAAATAATACCACTTACCTTAGTAGAAGATTGGATACTGTAATAGTGAAGTAGTAGACTACTCTTTTTCTTTCTCTCTATAGTTTCTCTCTCTATAGCTTCTCTTGTGAGTCTTAGTGAATTGGTGAGAATGAAAATAGAAATAAGCTTTTATTTATAGGAGAATGGACTAAATAGTAACTGATTCACGGACGGTCCAGATTGATTTACTATTAAAACGAACGGTCCATATTGATTTACTATTAAAACTACAACGGACGGTCCATATTGATTTACTATTAAAACCACAACCGACGGTCCAGATTGATTTACTATTAAAACCATAACCGACGGTCTATATTGATTTACTATTAAAATCACAATCGACGATCTAGATTGATTTACTATTAAAACCACAACCGACGATCCGAAAATTAGTGTATCTCCCAATGGAATAATAATTCAAACTTACAACAAACGCCTTATGACAAACCCCTATATTTATATCAAAAATTGAATAAATATTTTTCACAAATCACTTATCTTTAATAAACACATTTTTAACCTTTTAACAATTATTCATCATTAATATTATAACTTACAATATTGACAACCGGATCATTCCCAAGAAAGAGGGGGTTTTCTGATAAGTATTTCTCCTTATTGGCGCGTAATTAAATAACCTAACTCCTTTCCTCGACAGAACTTTCTAGATATTGTCAATAATGAAAATAATAATATGAATAAATGTGTTGTCTTAATTATTGATTTAATAATATAAAATATTGTGCAGATGATACTGTGACAATAATTGAATCAATAATATGAGATACTATGCAGCAACTACTGTTGCAATAATTGAATAAAATTGAGTGACTTCTTACATAAGCATCAATTATCAAAGATACTGTGCAATATCGTGTGCTACTGTGCAATAATGCGTATTACTGTACTTTTATCACCGGATATTTCAACAGTTTAAGGGTAAAAGTTTTTGCCGTTATTTTTATATAAAAATTTATTTCTGTCGCTTTCTATATCCGACAGTTATTCTATTGTGGGGTCTACCAATGATTATGTCGTCGTACTGATATTCTCCGACAAAAAGAATATTTTCCGACCAAACGAATATTTCCCGACACAACGAATATTTTATACCAACTTGCTTGCTTTGTAAAATTTTCACATATCACCTTAAACTTTAACCTTTTATCAATTTAACATTTACTAAATAGAATAATAATTATAAGAAAATTAAAAACTTTTATTTCATAAAATTTGAGATCTTACAAAAACTTTCACTATTTTCTACAATCAAAACTTCCTTAAACTCAAAAGAAATACGCTCAATATTATAGAAGAAGAATTGTTGTGATTTTCTTTTCTAAACTGAGCATCCTATTTATAGGAGAATGGAAGGAAACTATTTAAAATTTTAATCACGGACGCGCAGAACGAATTCACGGGCAAATTCGTTCGGCTGAAATTTTTGATTTTACTATTCATTACTGTGCAATAAAATATTCTATTAAAATAAAAAATTTAAATAAAATATAATATATTCTATTTTTCATATAAAATAAAACTTATTATAATATAATAATAATAATAATAATAATAATAATAATAAAACTCCCTCCCCCATACGTAACCACCACCACCACCACCACCCACCACACCATTAATTATATATATATATACTAACATACTTTATAACTTTTTATTGATTATTTTGAAAAATGAGTAAGTGGGGGTCCATATAATAAACCAAATTTATAACAAATACTTCATAAAAATTCCCTCTATTTATCTCAATTCACTTGGCTTCACAAAACACATATTTAATAACATTCATCATTAATATTATAACTCACAATATTAACAACCAGATCATTCCCAGGAAAGATGGGGCTTTCCGAAAAGGATTTCTCCTTATTGGTGCACAATTAGGTGACCAAACCCATTTTCTCTACAGAACTTTCTAGACATTGTCAATAATACAAATAATAATATGAATAACTTTGTCATCTCAATTATTGATTTAATAATATAAAATATTATGACAATAATTGAATCAATAATGTGAGATACTATGCAACAATTACTGTAGTAATAATTGAATAAAACTGAGTGACTTCTCGTGTAAGTATCAATAATCAAAGATACTGCATGTACCATACCGTGTGCTACTATGCAACCACGTATATTACTGTGCTTTTATCACCGAATATTTCAACAGTTAACTGTAAAACTTTCGTTGTTATTTTTATAAAAAGTTATTTCAGTCGTTTTCTAACTCCGGAAGTAATTCCGTTGTGGGGTCCACCAATGATTGTGCCATCGTACGAATATTACCTTATAAAATGAATATTCCCCGACCAAACGAATATTTTATGACAACTTGCTTACTTTGCAAAATTTGTAAATATCACCCACAACTATAACAGTATATCAAATCCACACCATAATATTCAAAATGATATTTAGAGAAAATTGATCTTTATTCATAAAAGTTGGGGTCTTACAACTATTAACCTAAAAAATTGATTTCTTTTCTGTTCAAATTATTTTTGATACATGGATATTATTCTTGAATTTTACTCCACAAAGCAGTTATCATGTTGTCAATTTGAACTTTTTTTTAAACTTTGGATAAATTTAAAGTCTTTAATATTTATCATTGATTTCGTTTGATTGATGCTTATATCATTGTCATCATTCTCATACTTATATTGTGATGAAAGTCATCTTTGGCCCATAGTGCATAGATGGATTGTTGATTGGTATGATTATGAATAAGGATTATTCGGTATAATCATGACCTGTAATGTTACAAATGATGTGGTAAAATTTATTATTGGCCCGTAGTGCATTGATGAACAGTTATTTGGTATGATCATGACCATGTGTTCTCTTCGGCCAAGGGTGCAAAGATGAATTTTTGTTTAGCATAACCATGACCACTGGTGATACTAACGAATATCCTTAGCCCGTAGTGTATGGATGATTCGTGGATGTGATAATAATGAATATCCTTGGCCCGTAGTACATGGACAATTCAGTGATGTGTATTATTTATTAAGCTGAGTCTCAACGATAAAATTGATGATAAACTTTTAAATCATAGAAGATAGTAGATATCATGCTCTACTTGACTCTTCTAATAGATTGCTTATTCCGCTGAAGTTGTTGATCTAAAACTTGTTGTCTATTGTATTCTATCAGTTGTTATACTGTTGAAGACCAAGGATAATTTATTCTAGATTATCTTAGTCATAATATTCTTTAATGGGCTAGTTGAGCTCAACCTTTTCTTTCATTGTTCTCTTCAGGAAATGAGAATATAGTTGGGACTAGTCCGGAGATGGAGTGATGGTCTAAGATGGTTGCTATAGTAGTCCTCACTATTCTATGAAATAGTGTGATAATAATTATAATGAGGACTTCATTTGAGTTTGGATATCGTCTACGAGACAGTATTTGTGTTAAAACTCAGCTATAGTGTTGTCGTATTTTGCATGACAGTTGTATAAATTAAGTTTGTATTTAAGTTATGTACCATGTATTTGGCGACTCAAAATGGGTTGTGTATACCTATTTTGGGGGCATCACAATATATGTGTCGTCGTATTTTGTACGATAGTTCAATAGTTGTAATAGAAAAGTTCGCGTCAGTAGTGTTATTTTTGGCGATTCAAAATGGGTTGTGTGGACCTATTTTGGGGACATCACAAAAATAATCAATATAAATTCTTCACTTCTATATATATATATATATATATATATATATATATATATATATATATTTAATACTTACGAGATTAATTTCTTCAATTTTTGAGAAACGTAGATGATATATAGCTCATAGGATTAACAAAAACACTTCTAAATTTTTGACATTTAATAGAGATTTAATATAACATAGTACAAATAAAATATTTTTAAAATTATTTTAGAAATTAGCCCGTGACTCGCACAGGTCGTAAGCTTGTTTATTATAATGTCTCACATAAATTTTCTAACATCAATAGTTGGTTGCATATATTTGAATATTTTCACAAGATTTTTATAAGATCAACACTTTGTCTATGAAAAATACTACACACAATTTATTTAAAATTTCTCTATATATAGGGGTAAGAAAAAATGTTTTATTTTTCTGTTAAAAATAAATAGATAATAATATTTTTGTGACATTACATGTTGATTTTTTTATTGGAAATTATGTGAATAAATTTAATCTTATTTAATTGTATGTATAGATATAGGTCATAATTGTAATTGTAATTGGATAAAAAAAGGGTCCTTAACATTAATATACAACAATTATAAAGTATTTACAAAAACAAAATATCCACAAAATAATTACAAAAATAACGCAACAAAATAATATATTGCTTAAGTTACGGAACATTAACTCCCTACATGTCAGTTACCGACTTTCATATTTTCAACTATCCGGTCCTAAATTCACGCTAATAAAGAAAACATGCAATTTTGAGATCAGAAAAAACATAACAAAGACATATCGGAGAAGACGAATTCTTCAACGGCGATGCAACTCTGAGATCGGAAGATCAACATCAACTTCAAGATCAACAGCAACTTCAAGATAAGTAACCAGCCTCTATAACAACTTTGATTGTTGATTGTTGATTGTTTCGTTACAAATTTGTATACTGAGGTATTTGAGTTTAAAGTTTATAAGCATATAGTTACCCCGTGGTTACTATATACTCGTATATTGGTTACCTTTCTTAAGTTTTTCGCTCTTTAATTGGTCATAAAGTCAATATACTAACTGTTTTACAAAATACATGTAAAAATATGTTTTATATTTGGTTACTAAGTACATAATAATTGGTTACTATTTATTATTGATTTGGTTACTGTATAATATTTATTTGGTTGTTGTATACTTTAAATGTATATTCTACTGATATTTTTTATATTGATGGTTACTTATTAAATACATTGGTTACCTTCCTGCAACTGTTGGATCTTTAAGTACATATTGATGTTTTTTATATTGTTTGTTTTTGCTGTAAAATGCATGGAAAAATATGTTTTATTTTATGGATACTATGTAAATATATGTTGGTTACTGTCTAATCTGAATTTGGTTAGTATATAATGCTGATTTGGTTATTGTATAATATTACCATGGTTACTGCATAATATTAATGTGTTTTATACTGATTTTTTTGTATATTGATGGTTACTGATTAACTACATTGGTTATCTTCATACATCTGTTAGTCTTTAATTTATAACAAAGTCATTACTGATTGTTTTGGTTGTAAAATGAATATAAAAATATTTTTTATATCTTCACTAGTAATTACATATATCTTGGTTACTGTCTAATATGTATCTAGATACTGTAAGGTGTTTATTTGGTTACTGTATAATGTTATTGTATTTTATAATTGTTTCTTTTATATTGGTGGTTACTTGTTGACTACATTGGTTACCTTCATACAACTGTTAATCTGATTATATATATTGGTTGTTGTATACTATTTAATTGGTTACTGTATAATATTTATTTGATTGTTGAATAATATTAATGTACACTTGTACTGATGTTTTTTTATATTCATGGTTACTTATTAGCTATATTGGTTACCTTCATACAACTGTTAGTCTTTAGTTGGTAACAAACATATTATACTGGTTGTTTTTTACTGTAAAATGCAATGAAAAATGTGTTTATGTTCTGGTTACTAAATAGATATATGTTGGTTGCTGTCTAATCTAAATTTGGTTACTGTATAATGTTGTTATGATTACTGTATAATATTAGTGTGTTTTATACTGATTTGTTTTATATTGATGGTTACTTATTGACTATATTGGTTAACTTCATACAACTGTTAGTCTTTAGTTGGTAACAAACTGATGTGGTTGAAGAGCAGGCGTGCCAGTTTATGAAAAGATTTGATCCAGTTTATGGAAAGATTTGATAGATTATGGAAAGATTTGATCCAGTGACAATTTGGTAATTTTTGTCAAGTTTGGAGTGTCGGATTTTGACATTTTTGGAGCCTAATTTCATTAGAAACGGGTCAACGATCAAAAGTCACGAGCTTTGCTCGTGAACTGCATGGTTTTTTGGTCAAATTCCATCATTTAGGCCTTCAAAATTGCATGTCAAAATATGGTTTATGTTCTGGTTACTAAGATTATGTAGTTTGGTTACTGTCTAATATTGATTTGGTTACTTTACAATGTTTATTCAGTTGTCAGACAATGGAGATGATTCTAGTTGTGTTTTATTTCAACGGAACATAAACAAAAAGAGTTTAAATACAGAAATATATAATTGTTTACTGTTAATAACCATTAAGCACATGGTTGGTAACATTTTTGATGGTGTACAGTAACTAAAATTGTTATTGATTAATATTTTAATTTTTGATTCCATCATGAGTTGTCAATATAAAGTAAACATATACATTGAACAATTGGTAAGCTGCTTCAAACATTTTATGTAAATTTGGTTACCCATCTAAAATAAAATGGTTACCTCTATATTCATATTTAATTACCAACTGGACCATTTCTAAATAACTTTTATAACTATGTAATTTAAAAGTATCCATTAGTTAGATAAATGGGAACCCTCACATGTACATTAAATACTTGATAACTGCTCAAATATAAGTTTTTAATTATTTGGTTATTAACAACAACTAAAATGGTTACCCTTATATACAGGTTTGGATACCAACTGCACCTCTCAAACTATTTTTATTTTAATATGAGATCTATAAGTGACCATCATATATATAAATGGGAACTCTTAATTGGAGTTTCTTACCATCATGATGACATTGTATAAATAAAAAAATATATACATTTAACACTTTATAACAGTCCTGATAAAAACTTATAATTATCTAGTTACTAATAAAAACAAAAATGGTTACCATATATGTAGGTTTGGATACCAACCTAACATTTTAACTGAAATAACTAATGGATACTGCTCTGAACCAATTTTATGTAAATTTGGTTACTGACAAAAAATAAAATAGTTACCTTTATATGCAGATTTAAATACCAATTGTACAATTTCCAGATAATTTTTATGAGTATGTAATTTATAAGTATACATCAGCTATATAAATAGGACATTCTCACATGTACATTTAACACTTGATGTTTGTCCTGATACAAGCTTGTAACTATCTGGTTACTAATAACATTAATCATAATGTAACATAATAAAACAGTAACTATATAATTATATGATAGTAACCAGAACATGTTTTAATGGTAACCAAAACAGAAATACCATGTAATAAAACCCAGTTTAGGCAATCCATGTATACTAAACAATTACATATTAATCAGAATAAAAAATAAAAGTAATCAAAATCTCACATTGAGGGCACAATAATAGTAGCCAAACCATAAGATAACAGTAACCAAAACATAATAAAGAAGTAACCAAATAGTTATATGAAAGTAATCAAAAATAGGTTTTAATGGTAACCAAAACAGAAATAACCTGTATATCCAACCCAGTTAAGGCAACCCATGTATAATCTCACATGTACATTTAACACTTGATATATGTCATGATACAAGCTTGTAACTATTTGGTTACTACCAAAAAATAAAATGGTTACCCTTTTATGCATGTTTGGTTACCAACTGCACCTTTCAAACAATGTATCGACCTGACTTAAGAAGTAAATAATCTGAACCAACAAACAATGACAAATCACTGGTAATATAATCAAATATGTAATCCCATTTACATAAGTTCCAATAAACATTACAGACTCACTAAGCATAACAAATAGTTATGGATATCCAACAAAAACCAAAGTATGAAACACAATTCAGAATGACAGTACAACGACAACTGAACTAATCAAAATCTGGTACAAATCTTCTTGAAAATTCTCTGAAGTTGTGAAAAAGCCAACTGCGGAGGCGCATCTCATCTGGAGGGAAATCTCTAGTTCCTTTGGGAGGATTAACGTCAATTTTCTGTCAGAGTTGAGAGATGCGGCGGCGGCGGAAGAGGACGACGACGAGTGACTTCAAGAGGAGAGAGAGAAGTAGTAAGGGAGAAGAGAGAAATAGTAAAGACGAAGAGAGAGACCGAACGAGAAAGGAATGTTTCACGAAGATAGAAACTAATTTGTCATGTCAACCCATTAATATTAATCCCTTAATTTAAGAACTTTTAATTACATTAGTATTGTAAATAAAAATGACGAAGTATAGTATTTTTGTAATTATTTTATGAATGTATGATTTTTATAATTATTTTCAAAAATGTACTAATATATGTAATTAATCCTAAAAAAAATTGCCCAATATAGAGAGGACTCAAAATAAATCCTTTAGAAATAATGAAAAGAAAATCTCGTCCACAAAACCGAAAATTCCTCACGGGACTAAGGCTAATATTGCGTGCTTGAGTTGTGATGTGGGCATCTTATAAATCTCAGAATTGGGGATAGTAGAATATAAATTCTACGTACTACTTTACTCCCATTTTCTTCTGAACAATTCGTAAGTAATTTAAATAGTCTATTTGATCGGATGTTTTTATCTTTGAAAATTCTCACCGGCGTTAGCGCTTTACAGCTACGACCACCACCGAATTCAACTCCCTCCCTTTTTCCCTGCTCTGTAAAGACTGCAGCCACCCCCAAAGTTTTTCAAAATTTTTGCTCTCGCAATGCCAACGCTGGAGTTGAAATGCCTAGACAAAAACATATTTCTATTTCCAAGTCAGAGCTCTTAGACGCCATTATATTAATGTTTGGGTCACAAGCAGAGATCGATCAGTTTCTTCTTCTGTCCTCGTGAGTCCGATTTCCCTTTCAATCATTGGAATTTTACAATTGTTTCCCAAAGTACTTTTGTGATTTGCAGGATCATAATTAATTAGGAGCCAGGGAACACCTTTTTGACTCCCTTTAAACTTTTTAAGCCTGCAAAATCGCAGGGTATTTGTTTATATTGTTGATAGAATGAATGAGAGTTCAATTTGATAAGTATGGCCGTTTGTTTTCAAATATAATGGATGAAATCTGCAAAATGGGAGTTAACTGGGAGATGCAAAGTGCATTTACCTCTTCAATCTAAGGTCATTTAATACCTCAAAAGTTATTATATAGAACCGCTCTGTCACTTGGAAGTTGGAATTATTTAATACCAGGAACATTAAATTAGTACAAATAGTAATATTCTCATCCATCATTTTTCTAAACAAACCTAGTAGAAGTTTAGCATAAATATAATACTCCCTCAGTTTTTTATCCATTTTTCCTCCTTTTCTCCAAATATTTAGATTTGCATAGGACTAGTTAGACATAACTTTATTTAACAATTTTTTTATGATGAAAGAAAAAACAACAGTGTAGGACTCTTTTATAGAACTTCCTGAATCCAACAGTGTTAGACTCTCAAATTGGGGACACAGGGTTAATGTAATCCACTTTTTCATATTTTAAATGGAACTGTTTTTCTACGTGGGACCTAGGTATTATTTGTTCTGCTGGGATTCCTGCTTCAATTTACACCTGCATGCTTGTGTAACTGCAGATGTTTGGACTCTATTCTACATGCTGAACACAAATGCATTTTAGAGGAAATGCGAGTCGACTATGATCTTACTCATTCCATTCCGAATGAAAGAACTAGTAGCGAGGGTTCAGTCATCTCAGAAACTCCTAGGCATAATTCTGACTCTGTTATAGAAAATCTAAGTTTGAGAAGATACCTTCTGGGGTTTTCGCCCAAAAGAGTGAAGAGAAATTCTATCGAGGAGTCCAGGTTTGTCAGAATCTTTTATGCCAGTTTGATTTTTATTATAATAAGGCTAGGTCTGCCTTTAATCACGCTTTAGTATCAGTTGTACGTGGACACCATGTTTTGCTTGACCACCATGTCTCCTTGCTTCCCAAGACATAAAATATGTGTTATAATAGTTTTGTTATATAGCAATTAAGATATCTTTATAAAAAGTTTTTTCAGATGTTTGATGTATCTTATTTTGAGTGTAAGGCCTAAGAACCTAGGTTTGTGGCCTTGATTTTTCTGTTCTTGCTTAGGTGTGAGACCTAAGAAATAGGTGACTTTCCCATGCTTTCTCCTCTCAATTCCATCCCAACCTCTTAATTTCCACCACCTAAATAGTACTCCTTTTTTTGTTTGAAAACTTCCACTTATCAAAGATTTTAATCTATGATCATTTGACTTCACACCACCAGAATGAACCCAAAATAGCCTCATATTTACAACGTGCACTTTTTCACAGCACCATACTACTATACTAGTCCCACAAGTCTTGTTTTTCTTGCCAACTTTAAATCCGCTCTTCCACTGTAATTCATCCTGCATCTGCTGCACTAATACTCTAAAAGGGTCCAAATCCAAGTGTAAAGTTTGAACAAAGACCTTGAGAAAGTAGATCTTTACTAACATGTTAAGTTATAAGTTGTTCTAATTATTGGGAATATAGCAAGTCCATATACGATCATTTGAAACCACATCTTAATTCAAAAGGTTAACCCATTAGGTCTATGGTTCATTATAGTGTATATACTATATATTCTCAAGTTTTTTGCTTGTGTGCCGTTGTGGAACTTTATTATCACCATTACCTCAATAATATAGTAAAATTCTAATGAGGTACCGCGTGATAATAAAGTCTCACATTTGAACACAAGAAAAAAAGTTGAGGACGAACATATATGCCATAATGGACCAGCGACCTTAAGAGTTAACCTTTTGGGTCAAGATATGGTTTCAGATGAGCGTTTATGGGCTTTCTATATATACTCAAAATTGGTATCAAAGCTAGGAGACATGATATATGGGCTAACTTTCTGGGTCAAGATGTGGTTCTAGTTGAGCATATATGAGTATGTTATATTCCCAACACTAATCTTAACTTGTACGGTATGGCCTTATAATATGTATACAATATATATGCTTTTAGCAAACCTTCATATTTAACTTAGATTTACACGCGTGTGCTTTCTTTGATGTCGAAAATCAAAATACAAAGAAAAGAAAGGAAAATGTACATGATATTGCTGGAGCAACAGTTAATGGAAGTGTTACATCATAATATTGTACTTTGTTCTTGAATAGTTGTAGTTTGCTTTGACAATAACTATTTCTCCAGCTATATCATCCCCAACACTCTTTAACGCAGGTGGAAGCGTGAAAGTTTGGGATAAGCTTTGATCCACAAATCAAATTTAGATGTCTTTAAAGTGACATACATTCAACTTTTTATAGGTGTGAAAACAGGATTATGGAGTTTCCAACAATACTAATTCTAGTTCCAATAGGACTCTTCAAGTTCCAAGATACCTATGACTTTCAAGTTCCAAGACACCTAAGACTTTCAAGCTCCTTCAATAAATTAAACACAATTCCCAAATTTATTTGATGACAATAATATTTATTCTTTGACTAGAGTTTCTAGAAATTTACTGCATCAGTCCTCCTTGGTTGGAGAAAACTCGTTCATGAGTTTATGCTAAGCGTTTTCATGATCCTTGGGATGTCCAAACAATCCTTTCTATACTCATTTCTTTTTAAAATCTCATAAAAACTAGCATACTACGCAATAAGTTTAGTTCGCTCATAATAAATCTTGCACTACGGATTTGGACTTCAGCTTTGTTCCTCTTAGCAGAAAACAAGTATAATTTTACTAAACATATACTTCCTTCGTTCCAAAATATAAGATCATTATTGACTTTTTGAAATCAACTTAATATATTTTTCAACTCAAAAGTAACATGGATTCCTTTAATTTTAGTCAATACAAGGATGATATCTGAAAGTATTACTCATTATAAAATTTATTATTTCACAACTTTTAATGAATCATCTCAATTTTGAGGTTGAAAATGTATCAATTTCAAAAGCCAATAATAATCTTATAATTTGGAAAGGAGGGAGTATTTGAATCCTCACAATCATAACATCTTTCCAAAAATATGCTAACAACTCTATGGAAGCACTTTCATTTTAACACCGTTTTTCACGTTTCATGAAATTTTCCCATTTAAAATTATACTTCAAATTTTCAGCAAAATGAAAAAGATTATCTAACAGCATAACACCTAAATTTTATCAATGTTTTTGATGCACTGGGTAGTAATGTCAAGACACTTGATTTTGTAACTTTAGTTAAACACTCGAGGGCTCTCACTATGAATATACGCCGACTGCTCAACAATCTCTGACAAAGCATTTTTGGGACTTTCATCAAAAACTTTGTACAGATTGGACTATTAATTTTCAGGATAGATATCAAAGATGGGTGAAAAACTCTATCCATTGAACTATTCGCCGATAAATCTATATCTGATTCACCACTAAATATATTCTTTGTGACTTCCTTCCTGTATTTCTGAATATGTGCGGCTAGCTTGTTGAGTTATTAGGTAATTAAGTCTTTTGGCGAACCACTCAAATTTCAATCTAATTTCTCCCAACTCCTGCATTTTGATTTGACGTGAAGTTGTGGACTATCTTTGGCTATGATACCATTTAACGCAGGCAGAAGTGTGGGATAGAACTTCAATCCATGGTCAAAGCCTAAGTTTCTCAAGGGAAGGAAAGAAAAAGCTAATGAGCTTTTATAATTTATAAGTCAAATTCAGATCTTCCTTTTATAATGTCATACATTCAAATTTTTATAGGTGTGATAAGAAAATTCTGGAGTTTCCAGCATTAGTAATT
The DNA here is from genome assembly GCA_020205605.1 of Panax ginseng. Taxonomy (NCBI): domain Eukaryota; kingdom Viridiplantae; phylum Streptophyta; class Magnoliopsida; order Apiales; family Araliaceae; genus Panax; species Panax ginseng. The sequence goes on from CM035137.1 coordinate 161,634,482, forward strand.
ATAGTTCCAACAAGACTTTTCAACTTCCAAGGTACCTGAAACTGTCAAGCTCGCACAATTAATTGAACCACAAGTCCCCAAATATATTTAGTGACAATAATATTTATTCTTTAACTTGAATTTCCAGAAATTTACGGGATCAGCCTTTTTGACCAAAAAGATGAAAAAAAGAAAGAAAAAGAAATAGCAGAGAGAAGCTGCTTGATTACAATGTTCTCTTTTGTTTTTTCGAACCTGTAAGATTCCTCAAATTGATAAATGTTTTGATGAGAGTAATAAATGGGCTTTGTATTTGGTTTAGTTTTGTCAAACTCTTGATTTTGCTATGCTCCACTGTTGATCAGTGTAATGCTTTAGTTTGATTAACTTAATATGAAAAGTTGTTCATAGGATTGCTGTCACCACTCGTTTCCAGCAAGCTTTCATGCAACTACTTTATAATGCGCAGTTTGAAGAATTGTCAGCAGCAGATTTGATGTTGACATCTTCATTAAATACTGATTATCTACTAACACTGCCAATATACATTGACTGGAAGAAAGCATCAGAGTCGAACACAATAATATTCAGGTGAATTGCAGCTGTACTTATACTCATGCACTTCTCATTTACTGCCCGTTCAACGCATTTTACTTGTTTGCATGTTGATAATACTTCCCCATAAGTTTGGAGAAAAGAAAGTGATGAGATAAATTCTACCTTGGAGCTTTGATGAGAGAACATGTATCACACTTAACAGGGTGTATTCAATAAAGACTTTTAAATACTTTTTTTAAGTGACAGACTTTTGTAGAGTTTGTAGATTTTAATGACTTTTAAAGACTGAATAAGTGACAAACATTTTACTAAGATTTTGATAGACAAGTATACTTCTAATATACTTTTCGGCTTCTATTAATTGTTAAAAAGTCAACAAAGATCATATATTTTAGATGAAATGAGTACGATATTAAATAATATTAAAATATTTTGACCATGTCACAACCTAATTTAAAATAAAATGCATTGTTAAAGTTGAATTATTAGATCATACCCAGTCTATTACAATAAAATGTTCTATTACATAATTTTATATTTCATAAAAAAAGTCATTTTCTACTAACAGTAATATAAAATAACAATTTTGATTTTAAAATTGTTCATTGTCGTTTTCCTATAAAGTCATTATTACTAAATTAACAATTTATAATTTCCAACAAATAACAAAATTAACAAATTTATTACTTTTAAAAATAAACATAAAACAAAATACCTCCTTAATACTTACAAATATAATAAATGAATTTTTTTTTATGGGAGAGAATAAATATAAAATGATATTAAAATATTTGTCATCTCCATTTATACCATTGGTTCTATTTGGAACCTTTAATTCTCCTTTTTAACCCATCCTCCTTTTTCTCAATCCTCACCTGGTATAATAGCTCTCTTCCCTTTTGAGATTTTTATTTTGAGAGGACTGAGGTAGAGAGAGAAAGTGAGACATATATATATATATATATATATATATATATATATATATATATATATATATATATATATCCATGGTCCATCCATAGCAACCGGGTTCTTTGGGAGCAACCATAAAAGTCATGGCACAACAACTTGTAGCCACTAGGACAATTAAAAAGGGTCTTTTAATTGTCCCAACCACTACAAACTGTAGCGGCTGGTTATTATTCATATTAATAGTTTGTAATATTATTAATACTATTATATTAATATTTTGTAATATTAGTATTTATAATATTAATATTAATAATAATAATAATAATATTTTTATATATTAATACTTATATTAATATTTTGTAATATTAGTATTAATAATATTTAGTATTAATAATAATAATAATAAGATTATTATTATTATTATTTAAATATTAAACTTATAATAAATTATGGAAGATTAATGGGGATTGATCTAAAATTCTCAATAATTTATGAAACGTTTGATTTAATAAAACAAAATTATAAAAATATTAATTGCATTTAAGGTAATAATAATTATAATCTTTTGTTATTTTTTTATTTATTATTACTATTATTATTATTATTAATATTATTGTTATTGTTATTAATATTAATATTATTGTTATTAATATTAATATTATTTTTAACAATATTTTATCGACCGCTTAAGGTTGTGGCACCGCTAAAAAAAAAAAAGGAGTCCAACTTTGCATTTTTGCGGTCTAACCTTTGCCAAGAGTCGAGTCCAAATGCATTTGAGAGCACAATAATACGACTTAAAAAGGAAATATTTTAATTAGGAGATTAACTACAACCGCTACAAGAGGTAGCGGTTCATACTTTTCCTTTTGGCGCAAATTATACAACGCTTCGGTAAAATATTGTTAAAAGTAATATTAATATTAATAATAATAATAATAATATTATTAATAATAATATTAATAATAATAATAGTAATAATAATAATAAAAACAATAACAAAAGATTATTATTATTATTACCTTAAATTCAATTAATATTTTTATAGTTTTGTTTTATTAAATCAAGCATTTAAGTAAATTATTGAGAATTTTAGATCAATCCCCATTAATCTTCCATAATTTATTATAAGTTTAATATTTAAATAATAATAATAATAATCTTATTATTATTATTAATACTAAATATTATTAATACTAATATTACAAAATATTAATAATATTACAAAATATTATTATTAATATTAATATTATAAATATTAATATTACAAAATATTAATATAATAGTATTAATATTATTACAAACTATTAATATGAATAGTAATCAACCGCTACAGCTTGTAGCGGCCGAGACAATTAAAATGAGACATGTCCCTTATATATATATATATATATATATATATATATTGTTTTCTTTTCTCTTCTTTGTTTGATCTCCTCTATCTCTTTCTCTTTGAAGTCTTTGAAAGTCATGAGGACATACTTTGGATATTGGTATCTCTTCTTCTAAAGTCTGTCAAACTTTACCGTTTGATAAAAATCTGAAAAATCTATGACTTTTTGAATACCAAAATACTTTTATAGACTTTGTAAAAATCTCAATTCAATACCACCTAACTTTTAAAGACATTACAAAAGTTGTAATTGAATACCAATAAATTTTTATAAACTCTTTAAATGTCTTGATTGAATACAACAAAACTTTTAAAATATTTAAAAGTCTTTAAAAATCTTAATTGAATACACCCTCATAAGATTGTAGACTTTGGATTGTTAGCTTGCAAAGATAATTTTCTAAATTTGGATTTTCTAGATGTAATAGGTGTGTTGGGACTTTTCTATTGTACACTGGTTCATTATAGTTGTAAACTTTAATTGGTTGGCCACAAAACTTCAGTTGATAGTCACCTTACAAGTAATCATTATGCTTTAACCTTTTGAATTGTTACAATTATAAAAAATTTCCCTTAAATTGTTGATGAAAAATTACAAGTCAATGCTACATACTTCCATATAAGTTCGTCCTTGATTTTTTTTTTTTTTTAAAAAACACTCTTACAATTATGAACCAACCACAGTTTTACCATTTTGATGAAAGCACTTTGTCAAAAGCTATCAACTCAAAAGTACTAAATCTCACTGCACCACAACACCACACCACAATGGTTCGCCAAATGGGCACTCTCTCAATCATTACTGGAGTACCAACATAAGCAAAGTCATCAATAAACCACCAATAATTCCCTGCCAATTGAAGAGAACTTCAAAATCAAATACACATTTAGGTATTTCCCAATTCAGCATAGCATCAACTTTTGGCAGATCAACAGAAATTCCCTATTTTGAGATTACATGCCCAAGTAATTTTACCTCGTAGTCCAAAATTCATATTTTTCCTTTCTCATATACAACTTATGTTCCCTCAAAGTCTGTAAAGTAATTTTCAAATGTTCCTTGTGTGCTTCTTTGGTCTTTGAGTAGATCATATACATCATCAATGAAGAAAATAATAATTTCATAAGTACAGTTTGAAAATATGATGCACCAAATCTATGAATATTATCGATGCATTGGTAAATCCAACAGGCTTTACTAGAATTTCAGAAAGTAGCCATACCTCATCCTGAATGTTGTTTTTGGAATGTCAACCTCTTTCATTCTGATTTGACGATGTCCTAGGCACCATTATCCCCATAAGGTTGCACAACCCTTCCACGATCTACACCATGAGCAACACCACGTCCACCACCTCTTCCACCCCTACGAAGGTTCTGGACTGGTAGGTAGGGTTCCTCATAAGCCAAATTATCATGTCTCATAATTGCCAAAATCTGCTCGTTGACGATTAACACTAAAATTGGGTCTTGCCGCTTGATTTAGGACACACCCATCACGATCCTCCACAGTCCGCAATTCGTTGATGGAGTTTAACAACCCGCCTATCTGCTGTTGCATATCCACCATCTGTCGCTGCAGGGCATCCACTGATTCCTGCATAACATACCGTGGTTGTACTCCTTCTGCTTCTTCAACCATGACTAATGGATACAGTTATCTTGGAATTGATGCAACGGTTACGGTGGTTAGTTTAAGCTACTAACACAAAGGCAAATAAATCCTTGCGCACAAGAAAAAGTAAAGAATTCTCCAAGAGAAAACACAATATTATTGATAATAATTGTCAAAAAAAAACTTCCAACCAAAGCCCTAAAATAACATTTATAGTCTAAGGGGGTGTTTGTTTAGAGGTGAATGAATCTGAATGGCTAAATGACTGAATCGGTCAGCCATTTAGTACGTTTGTTTTGAATAAAAATTGTTTAAATGGCTGAATTGGTCAAATTTTTGGACTAAATGGCCAAGTGTAATTTTTTTGACTGAATGGGCTGGATGAAGTATTTTATATTTAATTTTTTTTTACAATATTAACTATTATATTAAGTAATATTAAATAAATTTACAACAATTTTGAATTTTTTCAGAGGGATAAAATAATAAAAATCTGTTATTCAGATGTTTCAGACATGTCAATTATCAAACAAATTTTTTGATTTAGTATTCAGAATTTTGCTTCATTCAACTCATTCAGATTACTTAAACATTACTATTTCATTCAGTTTTATCAAACACCCCCTAAAACACTTTCCAACCCTAATTAGAAAAGATAATAACGAAATACTAAAAATTAAAAATAATCCGAAGTTTGGCCAAAACTTTGACAGACGATATGACCACTTTATACAACTTTTTGGGGCTTAAAACTGTATGGTCGTAGGCGTTAAGTCTTGTAGAGCTTGTCGAGTGCTTCGATTTGATATTTTATGGGTCCCGTAACTCCAAACGGATCAACAATTACGTCAGTTTAAAATTTACCCGACGAAAACTCATTTTCCAACTCAACTTGCGAATCAGCGTCTAAATCCTGCTCTGCATCACTCTCATGGTGTGGCAGGTCTGAGGCACACATCACCTGAGGATTTGATTGTACTGACTAACGGGGATTGGACCTTGACGGGACGTCAATGAAAACTTTAAAGTCCTAATACATTATTGCCCATCATTCCAGCTGTCAGATATGAAAACTCATTTAAACCCCCGAAGTGGATACCCAAAGAGAAGCAAGAATGGATACTTTAACCCATAGTAAGGAAAGAGGAAGATAGTTATTGATGAATATCCTTACATTATTTTTTCGTCAGTTTGCACCTTAGACTATCAACACATTTATTTCGAATAAAATCTTTAACTTCAGAACCATTACTTCTACTAGAAATCCTAAACATCAAAACAAATTAAGGACTCACCCATGCTTCCTAAAAAGTCCTAAAGAAATAGATTACAACTTCCTTCATGTAGGACAATACTGAGCACAAGAGTTACTTATCTAGTTTCCTTCTATTTGTCAGAAAACCTCAATTTCTAAATTTTTCTCTTTTGATGACAATTCAACGTGTTGCAATTTTCAATTTTTCCATAGTTTGAAAGATAGGGAAGTGGAGGACTTGGCGGCTTCTTAATTCCTGCAATCTCTCCTCCCGTGATAGGCGATCCTGGACTTTTGATTTGTCCTATGTTGTTAGAGGATATCCTTTTTGCTCAATTTTAAGGTTTTGGAGGAAATAAGGACAGAAAGGTCTTTGGCCTTGTTGGTATTTTGCTATTCTTTAGGTATTTTGGATGGAGAGGAATGGTCGCATCTTCACTCTTCAGTGGCAGCTCTTCACCTTCTCATTTGTTATGCGACCTGATTACTTTTGTTGCTTCTCTGGAGACCGTCTTGCTTTAGTCACATTGTATTTTCTTGATTTTGTGAAGGACTCCTCATCCTATTCACCTATTGGTATCTTTTAACTTTTCTCTTGAGCTATGTTTGTTTGCAATGATTATACTTGGGATAGAACTATTAATCCCAAGTGTCTTGTTTGTTTTCAAATTTAGACTTGGGGCTATTAGTTTAGGGATTATAAAATGGCTTAATAGTCTTGGGATTATAATTATAATTCCGGGATTATAATCCTAGGATTAATAGTCTTGGATTATAATCCCATGGATTATAATCCTTGCAAACAAACATAGCCTCGGTATCTTCTTTTGTTATGTAAAATATTTATGTTTTAGTTTCTTGTTACAACTATTTGTCTTTATTGTCTATGTTTCTATTAATATCTTCTTAAGCTTGGCATGTCCAATTTGATCAAAGGCGCCTTTTCGAAAAAAAGCTCACTATTTCCTAGATATTCTTTTATGTAAAAAGTTTACAGTTCATTTTCGGTTCACATGTACTGACCTATCATCATACAGGCGGGGTTATGCAACAGAGAAGCAGAAGGGCTTACTAGTAGGTGAAAAACTGGATTACTTGCAGTCAGAATTTCTACTTGGGAATATTTTTCAATTTATCAAAACCATTGGGGAAAGTTGGTGTCTGGTTAACGGAGGTAATTGTCATAATCTGTGAAGTAGAGCAATTTTAAACTATATTAAGTCTTTTATACTCCCTCTGTCCCACAAATATTGCAACATACCTTTATGCACAAATTTTAGATTCTGATTTGATTTCCTAATCGACTCCAATGTAATGTGTGGTTGAGAGTGCTCCAAAAATATGAATCACAAAAGTTTGTGTGCGTAGAGACCAACTATATATTAAAATGATAAAAATGGCATGACTATGGATTAATTAGTTCAAAAAAAAAAGAAGTGTTGCAATGTTTATGGGACTTCCTAAAAGGAATGTGTTGCAATATTTTTGGGTCGGAGGGAGTAGAACGTCCATGATATTTGTAATGTATGATGCTAACTAGACATTGTCATTGCAAAAGTTGCTGTCAAGAAAACTTAAGTTCATGTATTATAAATGGCCTTTTTGTGTTGGTGTCTAGAGAACTTCAGTTCATGTATTTGATAGAGTGACTTGCTAAAGCTTGACAGTTGACATGCACGAAACTGATTTGTTTCTTCATTGTTGATTGACTTGATACCCTACTTGTTAGAGTGCATATGTTTGTGTGGAAAGCATACTCACGCCAACGATCCAGTTGGCAGGGTAGCTCATAAGTTTTCAGATGGCAGGTTAACAAGGAGTGTATTAATCATTAGGGAAGCTGGCTGGCTCCTCTAGTCAACTGGCTGTCTTGTCAGTACCACCAAGGGAAATCTAGTCTATAAAAACTTCTATTGTTATTTGTCAGTATATATTGTTCCTATCGCGTCCACCCCCTGGAAGGTCAGATCGGGGCATTAAATAATTGCAATTGGTTTTGTTGCGGACTCAAACCAAACTTATCACGAACACATCAAACGAAAATATAAAAGCACATCTTAGAATATATTCACACTACACATGTTTAAATTTTCAAGTTCAGAGTTTTAAAAGGCAAAGACTTCTTGCTTTACACGCGTTATATAGTTAAAACTAAAATAGGTTTGTGGGTTTTTCATCACAACTTACACATAACAGAAATGTCATGTCATCTCAAACTTCTACTGCATCCCTTTACGAAGGGGTACCAGAAAACATATAGAGATGAGCTTCACAAGAAGGGGTACCAGAAAATATATAGAGATGAGCTTCACAAGCTGATCCGAGAATACTTGTACAAACTTTAAATTAAGTTATGATGCAACCACAAGCAAATTATGCAAATAAAGGAGTTGAACTTCCAATGCAATATGATTAGCTTTCAATGGCTTTTTCTAAACCTTCTTTCCTTTCTTTTCTGTAATTCTTCACCAAAATCAATCTCATAATTTGGCTAGTAATCACCCAATAGCCTCCTAATTTTGGCTGAGAACCAACTTTAGTAATCTCCTAATTTTGACTAAAAAATAACCTTAGCAACCTTGTAATTTTTGGTAGGAATTCACGGGGATTTATGGAAGAGTTGTCTTCAAAGAAAACAATATCCTGTTAGAACAAACTATGGCAAAAACAGAAATCAACGAAAGAAATAAGAGCGAAGAACATAAGATTTATGTGAAAATCTGAATCGGAAAAATCCATAGTTGAGTGGAAGAAAATATTACTATATCAAAGTGTGAAGAATACAAGTTGTGAATATCTCTGAAAGATGATAAAACTGAGAAATAAAAGGATAATGAAACCCTAGCTATAATCACACATATATAGCTGGTTTAAAAACTTAAGTCCCGTGCTACTATCACTAAACCTTGTCTTTCCCTATCTTCGGTCGCCGCACTAAATTACTTGGTTTGGGTCAAAACTCGGATCTAGTACTTGTAATGACAAATAACAAATCTCCACCTTGACTTGAATTCTTCACATGCAACATGAATAGTAAAGTATTTCCTCCAAATGCACACATCAAGTGCATCGAACACTAACCAAGTCTAAGCAATGCTCGAACTTGGCAAATGGAAAAAGCTTTGTTGACATGTCAACCAAATTGTCTTCAAAGACATTTCAAGACCTTTACATCGCTATCTACACAATGTCTTGAATAAAATGATACCAAGAAATTGAGAAGTTGATTTCATTCTAGTTAATACTTTATATTACATCATTATATATATATATATATATATATATATATATATATATCCTAATATACACACACATCCTAATCATCCTAAATTCCTAAATTACAAGAATGTGTACACACTTATTAAGGAAGCTACAATTATGGTATATCTTTGTCATATCTTCTAACAATCTGTCATATCTTCTAACACTCCCCCTCAAGTTGGTGTATAGATGTCTCACATACTTAACTTGAAACATAGTGGATGAAACATCTTACTACTAAGACCCTTGGTCAAAATATCAACAAGCTGATTTTCTGTTTTGACAAAAGGTAAGCAAATAAGACCACTAGTTAATTTATTTTTGATGAAGTGATGTCAATTTTAATTTCTTTCGTTTTATCGTGTTGTACTGGGTCGTTTGCAATACTAATGATTGCCTTATTATCACAAAATAACTGCATATGTCTTTTAGTTGTAACACCCAAATCTTCTAGTAGGGTTCGAAGTCACATTAGTTCACATATACTTAAGGCGATAGATCAATATTCCGCCTCAACACTAGATCTTGCTACCATGGACTGTTTCTTACTACGCCAAGTAACAAGATTACCTCCAACAAATGAACAGTAAACTGATGTAGAACGACGATCCTCTATAGAGCCAACCCCAATCTAAGTCGGAAAAAGCTTCAACTCTCATATGACCATGTGGTGCGAACAACAACCCTTTTTCAGGAGTAGATTTGAGATACCGTAGAATTCTGTAAACAGTTTCCATGTGACAATGTCGAGGATCATGCATATACTGACTCACTATTCCCATAACATAAGATATATCAGGTCTTGTATGAGAAAGACATTGTTGTCAATACCAAGGAAATATTTCAAGTCGTCGACTAAGCGACGACTAGGTGTCGAGTCGACCAGAAAAATCAAGCCGGTAGGACGACTTGGTGGCAGAGCACATAGTCGACCGCTCAGGTGTCGACTTGGACGACTTGGATGCTCAGCAGACGACTAGGACGACTAACTGGAAAAGCGGGCGACTTTCCAAAGCGGGTTTGACCCGAACCAATTCATAAACCTAAACTCCTAATCGATCAATCCTCAATTCCTCACAACCTTCAGAACTTCGACAATTTGACGAGAGGGAGAAACGATAGGGACTGCTGCTCGTTCCTTTTCCTTCTTCTCTTTCCTTCAGAACTTTGACAGTTAGAGCATACCCAGTCGGATCGTGGCTGTCCGAAAAAGCAATAGGGACTGCTGCTCGTTCCTTTTCCTTCTTCTCTTTTCTTTTGGGACGAAAATGGATACGCATGGACTCCAGCGACTGACTCGACTGTAGTCTTGAGGATTGTGGATTCGGATGAGAGGCCAGCTCTGCCCGAGATTCTTGCTGCGATGGAATATGCAAAGAAAAAGATCAAAGATGTCTTTAACAACAAACAAAGGCTGTATAAGAAAGTGATTGACATCATTGAGCGAAGATGGGCATGCCAAATGGAGCAGAAGTTATATGGGGCAGCATTGTTTCTCAATCCGGGAAAGTATTTTGATATCAAAGAAGAAGAAGAATCTAATTTGGCTTACAAGTTGCGTAGCAACTTCAATGATGTTCTTTCAAAAATGGTTCCCACCCAGTTTTGGCAAGACAAGATAAGCGACTTAGCCGATGTCTATGAATCTTCTCGTGATGACTTTTCTAAAGACATGGCGATTAGGCAACGAAAGACAAAAATCCTAGTAAGCATATTACATTAACTATAAATTTTTCTTTTAAGTTTAATAATTAAGACTATATTTGATTTTTTTAATTTTTTACATCTAATGTAGTTGATTGGTGGAATGCTTTTTGGCGGTTGTCTTATTGAGCTTACAAAGTTTGCAAAGAGAATCCTCGGCCTTTGTTGTTCTTCTTCCTATTGTGAACGAATTGGAGCACTTTTGAGTTTGTAAGTATTTAGTACATAACTAAATGTATAAATATTTTATATATTCTTTTTGCTAATATTTTTAAACAAAATTTTGATTCATACGAAGAAGAGAAATAGGTTGGAGCATCAACGGTTAAATGATTTGGTGCATGTCCAATACAATCGCCAATTGTTGATAGGTTCCAAAGGAGGCGCAAACTTGGAAGAAACTTCGATCCATTAGTCCTGATGACTTTGATTGGGGTAATGAGTGGATAGTGCCCGAACAAGATATAGTTCATGATGGAGATGATCTTACGTGGGTGGATGTTGATAGAGTTTGTTGCGTCATCCGATGTCTTTGTCGAGGACGCAATCTTCCTCGTAGGGCGGGTTTATTCTACTCACTACAGTAATGCTTCGACTTCAAGAGTCATGTGATTGTGAATGAATCTGATTCGATGTTGGAGAAGAGGAGGGCCTTCCTAATGATGATGAGGATGTTGATGATGATTATGGTCGAAGAGTAACTCACTTGCTTAGAGTGATGATGCCACCGGCTTTGGGAGAGATGATGATGATTTGATTTTTGATGATTTTGTTTGATAGCTTGGTGATATTTTCATTATGAAAATGAGAATTTTGAGTTAAAGAATCTTTGAATTTTTATGAATTTGTTTTCATTTCTATATTATGTTTGTTTTTGGCAATGTCACAATGAACATGTCTTTATCTTATAAATGATGGTTGTCTAATTTTATGATATGATATCATGATTATATGCTTGTATATACCTTTATCTTAACAAAGATTTGTTTACTTGTTTTATCATAAATTATTGAATTCTTAGTATTGAAATTTATGGTATTCTATATATACAATGTTAAAATGGGAAGAAACTAAACATAAATTTAAGAATTATATCAATTAAACTAAATATTACAAATGTATCACCATTTATATAATTTGAAGTTGGTAGTTGGTACAAGTTCAAAAATTACAACTATAGTAAAATTATCATTTTGACTTGATCTTGTTCGCTTCTTTGTTATGATTTGATATCTAAACTGACCTCGAATATGAATATGGTAAATCATTAGAAATATCAATATATTAATAATTAAATATTCAAAATGTTAAATATATAGAATTTTATACGTATAAAATTTACATTGTTAACGACTTGTGGATCTACTAGTTGGTAACGCTTTATTCGCTTAAGCGCTTAAGCTCCCGGCTGTCGCCTCACCTCGACTTAGCGCCTTGATAACTATGGACCAAGATCTTTGATCTCAAACTCTTTGGTCAAACTTACTTTGAGATTAACTATCTCTTCTCTATTATCCTCTGTCACCACAATGTCATCAACATAAATAATAAGAATGGTAGTCTTACTGTTTATTTGTTTGACAAATAGAGTATGATCTGCTCGACTCTGCTTATACCCAAATCTTATCATTGCTTTGTGGAATCTACCAAATCAGGCTCTGGGAGATTGCTTCAAACCATATAAAGCCTTTCACAGTTTACAAACCTTACCCTTAGTGGCAGATGAAGCAAAACTAGAGTGTATTTCCATATATACTTCCTCCTCCAAGTCACCATGAAGGAATGCATTTTTCACATCCAACTGTTGAATATCCCAGCCGAAGTTTGTTGCACATTAAATTATGGTACAAACAAAGTTCATCTTCGCTATAGGAGCAAATGTCTCATGGTAATCAATTCCATGAGTTCGAGTATACCCTTTTGCAACTATCCTTACATTGAGTCTCTTAACTGTCCCATTTGGCTTCTGTTTGACTGTATATACCCATTTACAACCAATTATTATTTCCTGTAAGGAAGAGTAATTGGTTCCCATGTATCATTCTTTTTTAGGGCATTCATCTCCTCAATAATAGCCTGTTTCCAATTCTCATCATTAATTGCTTCTCTCCACCCCTAAGGAACAAATATTGAAGACAAGGAAGAAACAAAGGAGTGGTAGGATGCAAATAATTTATTATAGGATACGAAATTAGAGATAGGATGTTGAGTACAAGGTCTAACCCCTTTTCTAAGAGCAATAAGAATGTCAGTATCATAAGAAGAATAAGTAAGGAGAAGGATTCTCACCATTAGCGTTATCCAGACTAGGTTCGGAGCAAGGTTGGTGTAGTGGTGTAGAAATGGTAACCTTATTCTTGCCCCTTCGAATATAGGTCCTCAACTCAAGCTCAGGCTTAGGCTCATTCTGTCTAGCACATGACTCTTGTAACTGTAACTCCCCCTATGTAGAATTATCAGGAAGAACAACAAGAACATGAGAAGATGGTACAATAGAACTTGTAATACCAGCCTCAAGAGGAAGCTTTTCCTCATCAATAACATCCCCCCTGAGTAGAAGGTGAAGAAGAATAAAAAGTTCTAATTCTCAAAAAGTTATATCTCGAGTGACAAATACTTTGTGAGGAGGAGGATGATAACATTTATAACCTTTTTGGGTTGGAGAATAATCAATGAAAACACACCTAAGAGCCTTGGGATCTAATTTTCCCCGAGTGGGAGATTTATCATGAACATAGAACACACAACCAAAAACTCGAGGCGAGGGAGAAGGACTGGTCGGGTGTTGGAGAAAAGAGATGAGACTTTTGTTCCCAAGAATTCGAGAAGGAAGGCAGTTTATAAGAAATGCAGCAGTCAGAACTGCATCTCCCCATATAAATTGAGGAGTGTTCATGTTGAACATTAGAGTGCGGGTTACTTCGAGTAAGTGTCGATTTTTCCTTTCCGCTACTCCATTTTGTTCTGTAGTTTTGACACAAGAGGTTTGAAGAATGATGCCATGCTGAGAAAGATAATATATGTAAAAGCATTGTTATTATTATATTCACGACCATTATCACTATGGAGAATTTTGACTTTAGCTTCAAATTGGATTTGAATCATTTTATGAAATTCCTGAAAACAACCAAACACCTCATTTTTGGAACGAAGAAGATAAATCCAAGTGACACGAGAATGACAATCAATAAAGCTAACAAACCATCTATATAACCAGAGCGGGAAACAACTCGAGAGGGTCCCCACACATCAGTATGTATAATAGCAAAAGATTCAGAATGTTGAATGTTAATAGCAGAATAAGTAGAACGTTTGTGTTTCCCCAATTCACATGGTTCACAAAAATTGAGTTTTATTACATTGGTTAACTAAAGATGGAAATAAAGACTCTAATACTGAAAAAGAAGGATGTCCCAAACGTCGATGCCATTGATGGAGAGAGGTCAGGCTGGAGTCGGAAGTAGAGTTAAGAGCCTGCGTAGAGAACACATTAGACGAGGGAACATCTAAATAATAAAGACCACCAACTGTACTACCACTGCCAATCTTTTGTCCCGTCACCAAGTCCTGAAAAACACAATGAGATGGGAAAAAGGTTATTGAACAGTGTAAGGATTCAAAAGGACGTTGAACAAATAACAAATTTGTAGTAAATGAGGGAATATGGAGAACAGATGATAAGGTCAATGAAGGAGTACAAATTACAGAGCCTCTCCTAGAGATAGAAGAGAGGAAACCATCAGCTATGCGAACCTTGTCTTTTCCAGAACAAGGCGTGTATGAAGTAAAAAGGGTGGAGGATCCGGTCATATGCTCGGAGGCACCCGTGTCAATGATCCAACTAGAGCAAGTTGATGAAGCATTAAGAGCACAAGACTATATACCTAACTGGGCGTAATGAGAAGAAATAGATTTCGAATAGAGTTTTCGAAAAGCTGAGATTTTCTCAGGAGTGAGTGCAGAAGTAGTGTCTGAAGCACTGGATGTATTAACAAGAGGTGTTATAGTAGTCACATAGGCCTGAGATCCACGTCCACGACCACTACCAAACTGACCCCCTCTTCCTTTAGGACATCCATGAAGCTTGAAAAAAAGATCCCTAATATGGTTCTTTCCTCCACAGTAATCACATTCACGGGATTCCTTCTCAACAAGAGACTGAATAGTGGAGCCAAACTTAGGAAACGAAGCAACTATGGCTGATCGGTCAACAAAATTTAGAACCATCACCCGACGCCTACTTTCCTCTTGTTAGACTCTAGCATGAGCCTCTCTCAGTGATGGAAAAGGTGTCTGACCAATCAATTGTGCTCAAACTTGATCAAATTCTATATTCAGACAAGCCAAGAAATCCACAACTCTATCTTCACTCACAAACTATTGATTAGTAGCAGCATCTTCTAGACATTTGGCTGAAAATACCCGATAATGATCAAGCTCCTGCCAAAGTGCATTAATTTCTGCAAAATACTGTGCCACAAACTTCTCCCCTTGACCCAACTCACGGATTCATTTACGAATATCATATGCCTTAGACATATCACGAGAGACAGAGAAAGTTTGAGAGATGGCCTCCCAAAGTTCATATGCAGTGTTTAAGAACATGTAACTACTTCGCTTACTGGGTTTCATTGAGTTAAAAATTCAGATTTTCACCATGGAGTTATCAGATTTCCATTCTTACTGGGCCAGACCTGCTTGTGTAGGCATGGTTGTTGTACCATTGATGAAATGCTGCATCCGGTTAGCTTCAATTGACATACGACATGCTTGAGACCAAGCTAGATAGTTGTTTCCATCTAACTTAAATGGACTAAGAACCAACGCAGAGCTAAGATGATGATTTCGAACCAACTGCTCTTTATTTATGTTATTTATGTCAGAAGTACCACCACTATTAATTGAACTTGATTCTACCATGATAAGATAACAAGAACAACAACAATATATAACAAGAGCAACAACAGTATCCCAAAAATATCAACAGAGATGCTTTAAAGGCTCAAACCCTGATAGTACCAAGAACAGAACACGCTCTTCCAAAAAAAAATTGCAGTCAAAAAAAAAAACAGTTCAGATGGAAAGAGAAGACCTAAAATTGAAAAAACCCGAATCAGGACCATTGTAGATCAAAGAGAGGACAAAATCGACCACCTTGGAACAAAATTGTGTCAGACGCCGAAAAAGTCTCACGCGCCGGCAGAAGGAGGCGCGTGGCAGCGCGTGGGTGAGTGGGTGTCGGAAATTTTTTTCGGTGGTGATCGCCTGGCAGTATATGGCCTAAATATGGTCTCAATTTTTCAATACCAACTGTTTTCGCTAGGTTTATGAAGGAAAAAAGAATTTCGTGCGCTAATAGCTCTGTTAATGGGGCAAGGCTTTGATACCATGAAGAAATTGAGAAGCTGATTTCATTCCAGTTAATTCTTTCTATTACATCAATTGATATATATATATATATATATATATATATATATATATATATATATATACACACACACACACACACAGACATCCTAATCACAGTTATGGTAATTCCTAAATTACAGTAATGTGTACACATTGATTAAGGAAGTTACAATTATAATATATCTCTGTCATATCTTCTAACAATCTGTCATATGATCTTCTAACAATACCTGAAATCAATATACTTTGTCCTCTCATGACACATTTGATCCTTAATCTGATGTATAACATTCTGATTATCACAATGGACAACAGTAATTCCACAATCCACCCTGATCTCTAAACAAGCCTCAACCAAAAAGTTCTTTTTTTGCTTCTGTAAAAAAGTTTCAAATTTATTCTTAGTGGCCCACAAGATTATATAAAGTGATGAGTTCCTATAGTTTTTTATATACTAATGGACCCCACTAAATGACATATTTACCCACTCTATATACTTTATCTCATCTTTTTTGGGGCAAAAAAAATTGTGCATTTAGTCAACCTTTTGAGAACTGAGGGAGTCTAATAGTAAATCACCACAACTTTGAGTTACAAGGCTACTATCAGTCCCATACTTTTGGCAAACCTTTCTGCCCAATGCCCCCTGCCTTTCAATTTTCCATACAAGCAAATTGCAATGTTACTCCCCTGCCTTCTTAATGTTCCATATAAGCTATTGCCTTTTTCAAATCACAAACCAATTAACAAAATCAAATAAATGAAGCAAAATTACAATCCAATCAACAAAATTAAACAAAAAAACTTGCATTTTTTTGACAATAATATTGTTTTTATAAACAAAACCGTAAAATCAAAACAAACCCAATTGAAGAAATTTTCATAGAAGAGGAAAGTTTAATAGCTTATTACCAGAAAAAGAATGAAAAAATAAAAAATAAAATAGGGTCGGAGTAGGAGCAGTAGTCGCCGTCTATGCAGAACAGAGATGATCAGATAGGGAGGGAGCTCGGAGAGGGAGGAAAATCGAAGAGGGATGGAGATCGAGAAGGAAAAAGATGTTGCAAGTAATCAAGAGAGGTGGAGAGGGAAGGAGATCGGAGAAGGAATACTGCATATAATTGAGTGTCTCTTTCTTTAGTCCCTTAGTCAATGGTTTTTTTTCTGAAGAACTTAATTTGGGGCTTAGTTACCCTAGGTGGCTAGGTCTAAGGTCCTTACTCCTTAGTATAAAACCAGTATACTAGTTTGGTCAGGTAAATACCGAGCCATGAAAATACTACCCAAAAATGGTATATACTAGGAAAAATTACCGTTCTAGAACCATTTGTCTTTTGTGCCAAACCAGCCAGTTCAGACTGGTTCGGCTAGCCTAAATACTGAAAAACCAATTTTTTTGTCACCCCTATACATGAGGCTACCAACTGCATTAGAGTATGAAACATGTAACATAAATTATACTTCCTTGTCTAACTGTGGAGATAACTGAGCTGATAATATGAAATGAGTAGCAAGAGTAATCAAATGTTTGGCATTTTTTATGCTAAAACGATCTAACACCATCTCATCGTAGTCTTTCTGGGACATGTACAACTTTCTGATTTTTCGAACTTGCCGAATCTGCATTCCAAGAATCTTCTGTGCTGCCCCTATGTCTTTCATCTCAAATTCGATGGTCAACTGTTCCTTCTGCTTGCCAATTTCTGAACTCTCTTTTGCTGCAATCAAATTCGTGCAATAGCCAATATTCACGACAAACGAATCAAATTGTTTATACCATTGTCTGGGAGGCTACTTCAAACCATACAAGGATTTTTTCAACAAGCAAACATGGTCTTCCTTACCATCAATCTTAAAACCCTCAGACTAACACATGTAAATTTGTTCTTCTAGTTCACCATACAAGAAAGTTGTTTTCGCATCGAGCTCCAACCATGCACAACAACTAAACCAAGTAAGATCCGAACAGAGTTGTTTAACAACAGGTGAAAACACATCATTAAAGCTAATTCTTTTGACTTGACTGAATCCCTTAACAACTAGTTGGACCTTATATCTATCATCTTCAACTCATGGGATACCCTTCTTTCTATTGAAAACCCATTCTTTACCAGAAATTAATAAGTTCTATATGCAATATCTATGTTTTGATCTAGAGTTATGTCTTTTCTCTAGAGCTTAATTTTATGTCCTTAATGTGATTCTATAGTGTTTCAAGTTTTGACATGTTCTCTCCTTTCACCTAAACACAGGCTTTTAAAAGTGCTATCCAAGGACAAAACCTGGATGTTTGGACAAAGAGATTCAAACTTTGGCTCAAGGAAATGCCACTTTTCCAGAGGTCATATTCCTATGATGAACATATATCCGATGATGTGCTGGGGGTCGACCATTTATCAGAGAAAGTCTTACCTATTTGGTTGGCTGCACAGAGAGCAGTAACTCGTTATGAAGGAATTCTTTCATCTGTTGGACCTCGTGGGAGGCTTATAAGGAAGTTACTCACATGGATAGGGCTTATCCACTCATCTCCCAAAAAAGCGGCCTACTTTAACTCAGACTATACTTCTTCCGAACCTTATTTAAGGTTTATATTTGACTTAACTTCACTGTTTTTTTGGCCCTCACAAGAATCTCTGTTTTGTTTAGCTAAGATTTCACTCAGAAACACGTACACACATATAATGAGTCTGTCATGTCAATCCTTTCTTATAAATATTTTTAGTTCCATCTTCTTTAATTTGTTTCCTTGTAGAAGTTTTAAAATTTCGTTTCATAGTTTCCTGATGGTAGAGCTTGGTGGTTGTTGGATAGGGTGGAGCTTGGATCTTAAATGAAGTTTCATATACATGGTTAAATAGTGGATACGGTTTGTTGGAATAGAGAAGCTGTTTTTGGAAAACCAAATTCAAATTGGAATAGTTATCGTTCCTTAAAGAAGAGGTATAACTTAATATTGCAACAAATAAAACACGTTCTTGAAACTAATTGTCATTCTTATCCTTTTGGTTATTTCCCAAATATTATTAACTTGCAACTGAGAATGTGAAAGTACTTGTAATTTTTTTTTGACAAGGTGAAAATCATATAATAGAATATGCGCGTATGTATGAGTTACTTGCTGCCACACTAGGGGGCCTCCTCTACTAGTCCATCCATTTGTCAGTGTGGTTCATGATTTAGCCAGCCAGCCAATCGGTAGTGTCATATGTGGGATCAATATAGTTTATTTCATCTTATAAAAGATCTATAAGGTTTTACATTTCAAAATTAATTGTTTTTGTTCGATATAATAAGTGATACATTTTTTATATCTATCTACGACCCTTTTCTTATGAATTACTTGGCGTCAACTTTTCTTTTCTTCTGCTTGCACTTCACTTTTCTGTCTTCGTTCTTCATCAAAAGGTTATATAGTCTTTTGTATATGATCTAGGATCTTCCTAACCTAAGGGATAACTGAATTCATGTTTTGAGACCCAAGATGAGTTATAAATGGTGAGGGGCTCCCAAAAATAGTGACAAGTGAAAGATTGTTGAAACCCATTGTATTTGCATACTAGGTCGGGGGAAACACAATCCAGTGAGGAGCACTTTATGATACACTTATTGTTGATTGTTATATCAAGGTATCCCTGTTGGATTTTTGCTACAAAAATCCTATTTATCTATTTATTTAATATTTATTTATTTATGTTGGACATTTATTTATTAATAAAAGTACGTCATTCATTAAATGGTCATTAAGTTTGTTTATATAAATATCCATATTATATATATTATGGTTTATGTGTATAAATAAATGTTATAAACAGAAGATATAAATCATATGTAACATATTAATAAAAAAATAATGGAAATAATTGGGGCTATTAGTTGGAAGAGGTTAAGCAAGGTTGTATTGTTGATTCCACTATGGAAGCTGAGTATGTTGCAGCTTCAGAGTCTTCCAAGGATGCTATTTGGTTTCAAAAGTTTTTAATGGAACTTGGTATAGTACCGTCAGCTGCTAGTCCCATGTTTATATATTGTGATAATAGTGGGGCAGTGGCACAATAAAAAGATCCTAGGGACTATAAGAAATCGAAGCGTATTGAGCGTAAGTACCATATCATTCTAGAGTATGTGAACAAAGGAGATCTGAAAGTATGCGAGATTCCAGAAGTTGAAAATCTAACAGATCCATTCCCAAAAACATTACTTGCTAAAGTTTTTGAATCTTATTGTTGTGCAATTGGTATTAAATGCATGCCAAATAGGATTTAATAGACAGAGGTTGTTGGATTTTTGCTATAAAAACCCTATTTATATATTTATTTACTGTTTATTTTTTTATGTTGGGACATTTTTTTATTAATAAAAGTACATCATTCATTAAATGGTTGTTTAGTTTGTTTATATAAATCTCCATATTATATGTATTATGATTTATATGTATAAATAAATGTTATACACACAATATATAAATCATATGTAATATGCAACAAAGAAATAATGGCTTATAACCTAGGATGATTTGGAAATATTATCTTGTAGGTTATAGTACTTTAATAGAGAGAGATGATTTATCTTGATTATGGAAGTTGGACTTCTAATTAAAGTACTAGTGAATTAACGGCGTGCATTAAACGGATCATGTGTTGATATTTTATTTATAAAATATTTTCACATAAATACTAATTTGTGAAATTCTTAATTTTGAAATAATAATGGACTTAATATTGTTATATATATTAATTTGATGTTCTAATGAGTGAGATTACATTGTGTTAATTAATACCTCGAAATGTCGATTAATATATTTAATTAATATGAGAAACATTATTAATCTCAAAACATTTATAAAAAATTTCATAAGATAAATTTATCATTGATCATAGAATTTTGGTCGAGTGTTTTAATATTTATTATTAAAAGAATTGATTTAATTGGTAAATCAATTTATGATCAAATAGAGATGAATTTTGGGCTTATGAAATTAATTTAAATATATCATAATTATATTAATTGATTATGAAATAATTATGTATATCTATATAGGAAATATTTATAGTTTATTAGTAAAGTTTTATTAGCACTAAAGTGTTTATTATTTAATTAATTGTAATTAATACTCCTCCGTCCCACTAATTTTGAGATGTCCCAATATATACAATTTATTTTAGTGGAATTAATTTACTTTTATGCCCTTATAATAAATATTCAACCACTATTTTTTTTGAGAATTCATATCATTATTTTTATACCATTTAATATCTAGATAAGTTCTATTAAATGTCAAAATGAAGTTGAAGTTCCTTGATAAGTAATCCCATATTAGGATCCCCTTTTATGTTAAAAATTGCCACTAATAATTTTCTTAAACTATGTGCCAAAAGAAATCATTCTATGGGAAGAGTATTTATTTAGAATATTATTGTTAGATAATAATATCTAGATAAGTATTAAAGTGGAAGAATTCCTTAGAATCCCTCAGATCCCCTTCCTAAATATAGACCAGATTCATAAGAGACTCATCAAAAACGTCCAAATTTCGTGTTCTCTCAATCAAATTTAAAAAACACAACTAAGGTTTTTTTTTCCCGAAGGGTGCTTTTGAGGCCACACTCTAGGTTCAACATGTCATAAAAGGGAAGATCTTGAGGATACTAGAGGCTATATGGATTTTCAAAACGTGCTAATCCAACCAAGCACTAGGTAATAAATTTTTACTCTAGATATATGATATATATATATATTATTTCATATAAATATATATATCTTTGTTTTATAATTTCTTTTTTAAAAACCTATTTTCGGAATATTTTCCAACAATCAGCATACATGGAAACATCACGTGTAGAGATTTTTCTATGTTGACAAATATTGTTGATTTGGAATCAAGGAAAACATTCACTTGATTCATGTTCTGCCATTTCAGGAGAAAGAAGAAAAGATATGAGGGTGGAAGATATAAGACGTTAACGTTTTAAGGGTAGTTGTTGAACTCTCTTGACTTGTGTTACAATCCTGGTTACTCATTTGACTTAACAACCAAAAAAATCAATAAACTTTACAATAAAACCAACGTTTTTTGCAACTATACCATCAAACTCAAGAAAAATACATAAAAATGCCCACTTTTTAACCGACTTCAAACCTATGACATATTTGAGTAGCTGCCAACCAAGACTTAGAATATGAAATTTCCTAAACACTCTCAATGGAATGGTTTCACAAGGCAGCTGCTCGCCTCGGAAATATAATAGGTTTGAAATCAGGACAAAATTTGGACATTTTCTGTATTTTCCTTGAGCTCAATAGTATAGCAACAATTTTTTAGACCCGCTGGCTATATTGTTAAAACTTGTAAAGTTCATTGTACAGTAAGTCTCTACTCGTTTTAACTTTAAAATATTGTTTTTTGTTGTTGCATTGGGTATCCTATATACTCATGCAAGAATAATGTGGACAAACATTATGATTAGAGAATATCAGATTGGTCATATAACTGCATGGTACTTTGGGGACTAAACTAAAATGCTTGAAGAGTTCTAGTTTTCCCCCTTTAATAGCTGTGAAAAAGATGTTGGGTGAGAGTGAATCTTGCTATAGTGATTTTCTTGTTTATTTGGGACAAAAATTTGAGGCAATATGCACTCATATTTTGGGTGAAGTTAAAGTTAATTTTATAAGAGATGAATTTGTTTGAGATTTGAGGGTCTTGTGTGAACTCGCATTATTCAACTAGTTGATTTCTGCTGGAACCGTCGAGTTTGATGCCAAGGAAGTCAAGGTAGTCAGCTACATGGGAAGCCAAATATAATTTGGTATAAACTCCTGTGACCATTTTATAACTGTTCATTTAGTCCACTATGTAACAACTTGGGTCAAATCCCGAGTCCGAATCAAAGAAAATTGTATCAAGGTTAAGTTTGCATTTCCAGTAACATCTTCTTAAGTCATTTGAGTAATATATGTAGTAGTTTGAGACCATATATATATTATATATATTCCATATGTTCCGATGTGGGATTGGGGAGTTACAATATCCCCCATTTAAATACATTATACATGATGTACTTTTTAAGCTCAAACACGTAGCCACGTATCTTTGCATATATAGCTATTATGGGATAATACGATGTGGGATTGGGGAGTTGCAATATCCCCATTTAAATACATGACGTACTCGTCAAGCCCAAACACGTAACCACATATCTTTGCATATATAGCTATTGTGGGATAATACCAACTACATTCGCGGTGTCTCCACCGACAACCCTTTCGGATGACCCAACTCTTGCTCTCATAGCCTGCTCTATTAACATATATATCAACTTGTGTCAATTCCTCAAGTCCGAATCAAATCAAATCGTCTCAAAGCTCAATTCAGTATCCCAATAACATCTTTTTGGGTTATCTTAGGCCCCAAAAAGTCATGGCTTAAGTAACTAGTGTTAGAAGCTTGAGACCTTATATGCATATTAAAAGATCTCAAATGTTCCGATGTGGGACTGGTGTTTAACCTACTACGCATGCACAATAGATAGATCTTATGTTTAGCAATTGAGAACTATTCTACTTTTTGGAATTTATATTTCATAGCAACCATCAACCTGCTTTGTAGTTTCTTAGTGATGCAATCATAGAGTAAGTCGACATTATCACAACGTAAAAGTCCGTTAACTCCTAGAATTTTTGGAAAATGAATAAAATTTATTAGGTAATCATTATCAACAGAGTTTTTTCTAGGATAGTTCTTTTTCTTGCCTTGTTGAAAATTTATTTGTATTTGTTGCTTGGTGATTAAATAATAAGTTAAGATGAACATGTCACTTCTTCTTGAACATGTACACGTTTAAAAATTAACAAAAGCAATGGGCTTATATCTTTATTCTAATTATACACTCTCACACTTAGTTTTTACTAGTTGATGCAATAATAGTCGCATAAAATATTCTCTTACCTATTGTACGATAGATGTATTTGTAAAGACTTTAAAGTCATCCTTGGGGAGTGTGTCACTACACCATAAATTATTTGTTCTAGACATTAGAGTTACAACATTGGATAAAAAGAATATTATACCTAGACTTAAGTGGTGAAACACTGGAACTTAAAAGGAGAAAAATTAAATAGATTTTAGGATAGACTAATTATGAAGAGACCATGGGATATAAACCACACCCAATCTTATGTTTGGTAATATGGCTAGTTACATTTAGAGGGTAGCTTGAGAGGTATTAGGAGAGTCTAAACTCTACAGGGGGTTGTCAACAATCCAAAAGACACTTGGTGGTGGAATTCGGGGGTATTAAATGCAATTTGGAGTAAAAGAGAATCATACAAATGCCCTTTCTAGTGTCAAAATGATGAGATCTACGAGAAGTATAAAGAAGCCAAGAAAGAATCAAAGACTGTGAGTGAGGCTAGCTAAGGTGTATGGAGACTTGTAAAAACGACGAGGGATGAGCGAAGGAGGGAGAAAGATGTATATAACCTAGATAAGTTAAGGGAGAAGAAGAGTTGAGATAAAAATCAAATTAGGTGCGTTAAGGATGTGGTTTTTGTTTTGTTTTTTGTTGACATGAATCCTTTCCCAGCTAGGTTTTTTTGGTGATTTTATGTGGGAGTTATGCTTAGTAACTTGAGATAATTTTTCAAAATTTGGGCTTTGTGCGATGTTGTCCTTGCTTTTGTATACTTTGTGTGCAAGCCCTTTTTGGCTATTATATATATATATATATATATATATATATATATATATATATATATATAGAGAGAGAGAGAGAGAGAGAGAGATAGGGGAGTGATCCATAGCCACGATTGACTATGGATCATTTCCCAATCAGCTGATCTGTAGCCATTCATCCTAGCAATGGATGGTCAGAATTAGAAGGGGATGATTACTATCCGCAAAAAGTTATTGCAGATAGTTTTTTTACATTAAAAACCCACAAAGGGTCAGAGTACTCTTTCTCTCTCCTAACACAATTTTTTCTCTTTCTTCAACCAAAATTTCAAAGTTTAATATCTTTTTTGTTATAAATCCAAAATTTTTAATCTCTGTCATTGGAAAAGTATCGAAAAGATCTTCAAAATAAGAGGTATTGTTGATATGTTTTGATGATTTAAAATGTCAAAAGTTGCAACCGAAGTTTATAATGGTGTATTTCAAAATACAAAATATTAATCTTAATTTTAGTCATTTTAACTAAATAAAAAGATATCAACAATGAATCTTGTTTTAATGATGTTAGCGAGATCTTTTTAATGATATATAGATTAACAACTTTAGATTTGTAACAAAAAAAGATCTTGAATTTTAAAATTCGATTGAAGAAAAAGAAAAAGTTGGGTTAGGAGAGGAATGTTTTAACCCTTTCTGGGTTTTTAAACGTATAAAGCTATCTGCAAGAAGTTCTTGCGCTTACTATTTAGTATCCGCAAGAACTTCCTGCGGATACTGTTTTAAACTTGGCCGTCCGCGATTGCAATGAGTTGCTAAATATCAGTTGGCTGGAAAATAATACATAGCCAGCGGAGCCTATGGATCACTCCCTATATACACACACACATTGAGATGTGGAGGTGTTTGGGGGGGGGATATTGACTTAATTTTCTTTATGGCATTGTTTAATAAAATCTTTTATAAGAGGATGCCCATTTATTGGAAAGGTAGTATTCAGATACCCATAAGAATAAAGAAGATATTCAAAATTGTCTAATAATTGAGGAATCAATCTCATAAGCCAAATATTGAGGCTTTCATTGAATAAAGTTTGGTGAAAGAAATCATGACATGTGAAAACCAATTTATTTATTTTTATGCTCGGAAGATTCACAATGGAGGAAATTAATTTGCTTAGGATGTTAGTGGTATAGGGAGGAGAAGGAGACATGGTTTTCATCTACTTGGGGCAAGAAAAGGGAGAGAGAGAGACCGAAACTTTCTACCACTTTGGTAGATGTAGTTTTGAATAATATGTACATGATGCAACACATGGGACATGGCCCTAGATAGGGTGGCATGGCATAGCAGAGTTGAGTTTAGTTGAATTATATATTTGTGCACTTGGGTTGTTAATTCATTTTGCAATCAAGTAAGTGCTTGGGCAGGTCAGCATATTTCCTGTTTAGAGGTATTGAATGATCCACCTTTCCTGTTTGAAGATTTCTTGGTTATTTTCAATGGTAGAAATCTATCGAATATTATCCTACTCAGAGCCAGTCAACAGTGTTTATTTTCTCTGCATGGGTTTGACGGAAAATCAGCCTGTTTAGCTTTCCATGTTTCAGACAGGTTCTTCAATTCATCATTTGTTATTGTAAATCTTTCAATTGATTTTGTCAATTCATGGGTTTTATAGATATAAAGAGTGGGTTTCTTATATGATTGGTGCATCATGAATGCGTCGTTGTTCCCCCTAGGCATTTTTGATGCAGATGAGTCAGAATTATATATGGAACAGTTGGATCGCCAAAAGTCGGGTTGTCAAAAGTCAAAATAGTCAACAAATTGGGCTAAACTCTGATTAGGGCTCAAAACCAGTCGCATGTAAATGGCATTATTGGAAGAACGAGTTACTCCGCAACCCAGGTTGTCATTTCAGTTTTAGTATTTTGGGCTTTTGTCATTAAGAATTTAATATTAGTTATTTATTTGGCCTAAATCCTAATATGACTTAGGGTTTGCTGATTAGGGTTTTCTTACTATATAAACAATTGTAGCTCTTTGAGCAATAACAACTTTTGATCAATAATTAAATAAAACTTCGTTAGCCTAGTACGATATCTTGTGGATTCAAGAACACTCGTGGATTTGAGGTTATTTCGTTAGCCTAGTACGATATCTAGGCAGGTACTCTGTCCTGTATCAATATTTTATATAATGATTAATCTAAGAAAAAACGACATACATCAGAATCATGCCTCTTCTTAACTTATCTAACTCAAAGAGTATAGTTAACGTATTCTTCTCTTCTATGTGACAAAAAATTCAATTTTTGGTATCTTGCAGCTTCTAATATCACTGCTTCTCACACCCCCCCATTCTACTTATCTTAGAAATTTACCTTATTACAGGTTCTTCAAGTAATGAAACATATTTTGTGAAATCCACCATCATTCTACCTCATTCTGAAGTTAAAATTGTTTGTTGGTCCATCTCTATAGCAAAATAGTAAAGATGTTTTGTTTGCTACAATGTTCTGAATATGTTTCCTGCTCCAGCATATACATTCCAATCTGAAGGCTTTTATGCATGCAAATATAGTTACGTGAATATGGATGATATCTGCATGTATAAATTTGTATAAACTTATGTTCATTTTTGTATATTCGATATTTACTAAATTATATGAATACCTTCATGTTTCTTAGATGTAGGTAGAAGTCCATGTTGTGGATTCTATATTGATCTATAAAAACATGAATGGGTTTTACCTAGATGATATTGTTCATAAGTGGGTAATGACTGAGTTATAGGAAAATTGTTTGCTTAGGCCAATTTTTTTGTCGAGGATATCACTTAGCGACATATGGGAACCTGCTACAAGGAAACGCTGTGGAAATGATCTATGGAAAATGTTGAAAACTGCTATTTCCATTCTTCTCTCCCAGTCAACACTTCAGGTATTTCTCATTGATAAAATTAATTGTTCTATATATTTTTGTATCTATTTTACAATTACATATCTTGTTGTAGATAACTATGAGAATGACTAATAGTTGAGAAATGAAGATTCCAGTAGTTTTATGCTCGCATTCTTTCTGGGTGTGAAAATAATCAAAAGAAGAGGTATACAGTCATCAGTAGCATGAAGTCGCAACTTGCCAAGTCAATGAGTAATGTTACTGAAAATGGAATCTTGCATTCATAACCTAGGAGAGTTTGCAATTGAGTATGAACACGTCATCTTGGAAAGTTGCATTTATATTTGTTGTCTCCTGATTCTATAAATGTTATATTTACTTTCGGTATCTTCATTGTTGAAAACCTGTCAGCCTGCTAAGTTAATCTACTGCAGGAACCAGCATTCCAAGAATTAATTTTGCTTTATACTGAGGAAATGGGTGAAAGAAACACCAAGGATGAAGATGAGGTTCCTGAATTACAGTTGAAGATCTATGAGAGGATTCCTATTCCAGATTTACCGGTAAATACATTTTCACATCTAATTTTTTGGTTTAACCCTGTATTTATTTGTTATGCAATGCATATTACTCTTCACATTTGCAAAAGCTAACATTTTTCATTTTGGTATTTCTTTCTGTAGGTTATTTTTCCTCACAAGAAGCTTTCATTCCGTATTCTTGACACGGTATATAGAAGTTTTGCATTCAACAATGCTATCTTAGCACTTCCCCTCATGATACAATGAATTTAATTGTTTTCAATTCAAAAGTTTTCCAACTCATAATTGGAATAGTTTCATTCTTTATATTTTACGTGCTGTGAATTTTTGGTGTGTGTGTTAATCAGATTACGATATATCTTAAGTTTGTTTTACATCGAGTAAGTTAAGCTAGAGAAAGTGAGAGAACTTCAGAGTAGAGATATTGTATTGTTTGTAATAGTTAAAATCTTTTACTTAAATTAAAGACATTTAAAAATGTTTTATATAAAAAAATAGGGTAAAATTCATCTCTTTCAGATGACGACCTGAGGTTTATTTTTGAATCTCATATCTAACATTTAAACACACCCCCTATAGTTGTGAGGGCAAGTGCAACTGTTAGGTTTTTCTTCCAATATTGATGTGCGTGAATTTCACTAGCCAAAATAGTGTGGAACTAACACATACTGACCCTAGGGTTATGCTTGACATTTCTTTACAACTGTTAGGCAAAGGCCTTTCATCTACGCAGTCTCTTTTTAGTCATTCCATCAAACGCCTTTAGTGCTTTTCTTACTTAACAATTATCTAACATTTGTATCAAATATTGTTTGTTAATGCCCATAAATATTGTTTGCTATTGCAAGCTTAGGCATTTGATTTTACCAAAAACAACAGTAGAACTTCCTATTCAAATTAATAGTTGTTAAAAATCCGAAATGTTACCAAATGCGTCCAACATGAAATACTTGCCCACGCCACCATTTTTTACAAGCTTCATTAAGGAAATATTTCTTAATTCTTCTTGTTATATGCTTTGGAGCTATTGTTGGTTATTTAAAACAAATTGATTAATTGTTAAAGAAGCAGATGTCTTCTTCTCGCTCTTTCTTTCTCTTTTAACCTGAAAATTAGGAGAATAAAACATAAAATCTCACAAATGTTCTGCAATTTGGATTAGGTACACCACATGTTAGATGAATTGTCCATGTCAATTTGGTAATAAAATTACAAGGGTAAGCAGTTCTTGAAACAGAGGTTTTAGGCTTAGAGTTCTATTGCTGGATATTAGAGGAAAGAATGATAGTGAATTAGAGACTCCCATTTTCGAAGCAATGTCAATTAAACTTCAAGGAAGGCAATTGTGGCGGGGAATTTAGTAGTAGGGAGATTGGCATTGATTGCGAGAATTAATTACCTTACTTGACTATATATGTGGGAGTGGGAAGATGTTAGCTGCAAATTCTATGTTCAATGTTAGTGTCATATGCTTCCCCAAGATGGATGAGGGAAAATTTCAACAGTAAGTTCTTACGGCCTGAACTTTCAGCATGCATACTTCTCTTAGCTTTGATATGACAAATAATGATTTGATTAAAAATATGCACCGAACTCATGAATCTGTGTCAAATTTTCTGAGGTAACAGATGGAGCAATGGCAATGTTTGACGTAGTGTCTCAAGGAGAGGGAAGAAAGGTTGCTAGAGAGAACAAATTAAAAAAGGCATGAGTCATTTATATATTAGTTAATGGTGCGGGAAGCTGTATTTCACTTAGCCCAAGTACAATAGGGGTTTATGTGTTCACTTTTAAAAGTTAGGCGATGATGTTATATTTAGTGTAAACCTCAAGCAGTCATCTGAATTTTACCCAAAAAGAATATAAGTATACTAGTCTCTTTGTATAGAATCCAATACTACCTAAATCCTACTAGTATAAGGATAAATTACTAAGGACATATTAGTACCAAAATCTCAATATTTTTAGGACATATTCTTAGTAGTGTTTTATAGAGTGACTAACTTACTCTAGGTTATCACACCTACTTTCTTAACCTACACTACTTTATTAAGAAGTCTGTTTACACAACTTACAGCACACATAGTCACATAATACTATTGGAATTAAAACAGAATTATTGCCCAAGGGAATCAATATAGCTGCCTTGGCCTGAGAAACCTTTCCCCTTAAAAACACCCGACCTCAAGGTTGAAGTTTAATGTTCTAGTTTGACAGACTTTAGAGGATTCTCTTGAAACTTCAATCTGTCCACACCCTCCAGGATCAAAACAGAAGTTCAAATTTTTTTTCAATTCAGCTTCAACATATCTTGTACCCCATTCAAACCAAGCTGAAGAATTTGTAGTTTTGTACTTGTAACAGCCTCCATGAATTGCTAACTTTCGTGAATATGCACTTTTTCTAGCTATCTTGAATCCAAACTGGCATAACTTGGAGATCTTGCTTAAGAACCTCTACAAAAGCATGTCAAATTCTTGAGTCTTAACCCTTGAGTGTGTTAGTAGATAATCTAGAGAATTCCAGGATATTATTCTAATAGTATGATTTGGGGGATTGCATGATTAAAGGGAGATTGTATGATTAAGGGATGATTGATTTACTTTTCAAATGTACTGCAGTTCTAAGCCTATATAAAACTCTCTATTGTACATTGTAAGATATATAATTGAAAACATCTCCCCTTCTTTATTTCTCCACATGGTATCAAAGTTTGGTTGATTTTGGCAATCAAATCAAAAGATTTTGATTCCGCCGCCGCCGGCACATAGCTGGCGGTGGGTATCATTTTTTTTATTGTTCAACTTCATCTTAAAGAAAAATTAGGTGGTTAGAGTTCAGCTCTAGGTTTTTTGTTAGAGTTTGAGTTTTTTTTATATATTTTTTTCTTATTTTCAATAAGGCGACATGTCCATAATAGTTAATTTCTCGGGTTGAAATATATAAATGGGTTGTTGATTAGAGAGCAAGGAT
Organism: Panax ginseng; assembly: GCA_020205605.1. NCBI lineage: Eukaryota > Viridiplantae > Streptophyta > Magnoliopsida > Apiales > Araliaceae > Panax > Panax ginseng. Next base: position 161,665,660 of record CM035137.1, read on the forward strand.
TTTTATGGGGTAAAGGTTTGAGGAAGGCGTGTGTCCTTCGATTTGTTGATTTGTTGGGAGACTTTAGAGTCCTCCATTATTGAGGAATGCAAAGAGTCCTTTATCGTTTTTGTTGAAGATTAGTGTTCTCCGTTATTGCCTGCACATAATATCCTTGGAAAGTGGATGTGAAGTTATGTATTGAGGGTGAGAATCAACTTTGAACATACATATCATTTTTTCTTTTTCTTTCTTTTTATTTTATTCGTACAAATTGAAGAGGGTTTCAATTTGAGGGGGAGTATTGAAGATAAAATATTATCCTTTCTAAGTTTGGTTTGAATCTTTTTAGTTTTGGGATTATGTTTTATAACAAGCTGGAAGTCATAATATAAGACTTTCAACTTGAGGGGGAGTGTTAGTAGATAGTCTAGAATTCTAGGATATTATTCTAATTGCATGATTTGGGGGATTGCATGATTAAAGGGAGATTGTTAAAGGATGATTGATTTACTTTTCAAATGTATTGCAGTTCTAAGCCTATATAAAGGCTCTCTATCGTACATTTTAAGATATATAATAGAAAACATCTTCCCTTCTTTATTTCTCCACAGAGTGCATACTTCTTGCATTGTCTTGAAAGCTATATATCACAGTGCGGAAGTAGTGCGTCAGTGTAGTTTGGACACAATATCTGAAAACTCCACCTTTCACTTCCAATCTACACCTGAATAGTAAAATCCTGGGGTCATTATTGGCTTTGATTTCATGATTTAGATCAACCCTCTCATGGTTCATTGGCTCGTGCTCCTTGCCTCTTTTCCTAAATGGTGAATTCTCCAATTCTATGACAAATGACTCTTTGATTTCATAACCAGATGCTTTTCAATGTGCAAGACATCTTCCTTGAATGTGCTTTTAAATTTTAATTGACTGCATAAAAAATTCCATTCAATGAGGTTCACCCATTAGCAAATCACCAACAACAATTGTAGCAATATAACGAAGGACCTGTTCTCAAAAAAAAAAAAAAAAAAGACAGACCTTGATTTGAAGTTTGAACATCTCCAGTATAGTTCCTATACTCTCTTCTGGTGGGATAATAGTAATTGATTGACCACTTTGGATAGCTTGTACATATCTATTTCATCCTGTGAGATGTCATTTAGCAGCTGGAACTCATCCTTTCCAAGTTCAGTATAATCCAGAGAAATTCCATTGGTCTTGCCATCTTGGTACCAGTTATTCGTCCCTTGTATATTTGGTAATCTACTGAGTACCGGATGATTGAGAGAGTGGTTAAACAAAATAATCAAGGCAAGTTATATTGTTACATTATAAATTAGAAGGTCTCAAAAAAAATTACTCAAGGGAATTAACATAACTGCCCAGGCCTGACACAACACTAAGAAACATAGTAGGGAACCACTAAGATGTAGAGTGTCCGGAAAAAAATTAGTAAATGATACTTGTTTTGGAGTGTTTTGAAGAAGAATTAATAATATATAATCTGGCAACCAATTTGTGATAGAGATGGGAAGGTTTGTGCAATTCTATTGATGAAGAACGAAGTAAGAACTATTTTCAAGTTAATGAAGTTGTGGTGCTGTATGTCAAACAGTGTTATGCCAGTGCAACCCATTGCAAATTGAATGCAATGAAATTGAAGAGGAGGAAGAAGATGAAGATAAGTGGGAGAAACTATAAAAGGGCAGGAAATAAAACATGTGAACTCCATTGAGAAGGTGTCCACTTGAAGGGATACTAATGGTGAAGTTATTTGCCTGAACTCGACATGTTTGCATCTGAAGTAGTGAGTAGATTGTGAACGTGTTGCTATTGGGTTTGGTGGCTTATGTGGTTGAAGAAGAAGAGACGAGGGAAGAACTGATACCATATAGGGGAGGGAGGGAGGGATAAGTTTTACTGTTAGTAAGTGCAGTTTGGTATTTCCGAGCCACATGTAGAACAATTTAATGCACAAACTAAGCAACCAAGTTCCACTTGTGGTCTCTGAATAATTTACTGGAGGCTCTCGTATTTGAGCAACTAAATGCACTCTTTTAAGTTTCGATATGGACTCTGGGCACAGATACAACATGATCTGGTTTGGACTCGGGGCCATATACAACATGATACAAAATGTTGACGTGGTTAATCCAAAAAAGAGAAGTTAGGAATGAAAATTTGAGAATGCACCAATAAAGACATGTTTCCATAATAAGAAACTGACTTTTTAAATGTAAATCATAGTAGAATGGAATCTAATTATCATTTTCAATAAATATTTTGTTACTTAGGGTTTACATTTTTATGCAAGGGTTTAGGTTTGGGGTTACCATTACACAGACCTTACTTTATATTGCTAATAACCGTGATTATAAGGCAGGCCCTTAAAACGGGGGTGTGTGTATATCTATACATATTATAGAGTGCTCAAATTGGCAATTAGAAATTTGTTGTTGGCTGTTGTAAGGCATTGGACAAAAGCCTACCTTTGCAGAGATATCTAATTGTTTTGATCAGATGGTGTAAGCTTCCTATGCAGGTACGCTTGGATGTTGCCACAATATTGGGACTTTTGGCATACTTCATAAACTACAAATTTGAGGACATATTATCTTCCCCGTAAGTATGCTATCACTTTTCACATCAATGCTTGTGAATATCATGCATCATGACATGACCTTGAACATTCAGCTGTCATATGGTGTACTATAACTAATAATATCATGCATATACATAATTTACAACACATTTGAGTGTAGAATATTTAGCTTCAGACCAAAAATAAAAAAAAACAAAAGAAGAAGATATGCTTAGGGTATAATCCTACCAAGTTAGTGTTACTTGTTTTTATGTGTGTGTGAGTAATGCTTTAGTCATTGGGTTTCTGTGAGTTGTCCTCAACAAGGGGAAGGGGGGGGGGCTTAGGACTTGGGATGAAGAATGCTCTTTCCAATCTTGCCCCTGTGATTTACATTATCTGAAATTTATAAAAATGTCTACAGTTGTAATTTCATTCGGCTTAATTATAATTTCAATAGTAAAATAAAGTAAGGGTACAAAACAGAAACCGATATTTATACATTTTCTGAGATAGTAGAAGTTCTTATTGATATTTCTCCATAACATAAACGTCTTTTCTTCTGTCCTTGGTATCTATTAGTACTTAGTATTGAAGTGAGAAACTAGTTTATTATTTCTTGTAGCTTCTTCCTTTTATAACAGCACATCAGCCTCCAATAACGAGTCATTTCTTTTTGTGAAGATTAATCGTATTGTTCAATTTATTCAGATCAGCTGTACTTCTAGATGTGATCGCTGTCAGTGCTCTTATAATATCTGTGACTCGTATAGTTTTGGGCTACAAGCAGACATGGGATAGGTATCAAGTAAGTCTTTGCAGATTTTTTTTGTTTATTGAAGATATTTTTGTTGCCCAACAAGTTGCATATTTTCTTCCATACTCATCAGCTCAAGGTTTATTCTAGCTTCTGGTTAACCGAACACTTTATGAGAAAACTGTAGCCAGTGGCTTTGGTTCAGTTCACTTTCTTTTGGATGCTTCTGGGCAGCAACAAGTAAGATATATTTCTATAATGGATTCTTCCTGATATATAAACCTAGATAAATTTTTAATTTAAAAAAAGTAACACTAAAATTTTAAAGAAAGTGTTGTATTTAAAAAAATCTATGAATATTTATATATTTTCAGTTTCTTCAGCTGACTCATTCCTGTTGTGCACAATATACAGTATAAAGAAGCCATTTTGGCATATGCCATCCTACTCAAAGTGGAAAATGGCCAGGTTTTCTCTTCTTAAGCAATTTGCTACCTTTTTTCATTAGCATCAAAACAATCTAAATGTTGATAGGATGTTTTCTCCTACTTGTTATCTATGTGAAACAGTTATGTGATGTGGATCTTGGGTATCTTTTAATGTTGCAGTTGTAGATTGTTAGTTGCATGCATTGTTTTCTTTAAGCAAGATGGTTGGCCATTTACAGATTCAAAATTTTTATGTACGGTAGTAGTAGATTCCTATTCCTATTCCTATTGGTGTTAAACATTTTAATAAATGCAAGTCCACAGTGTCTAATGGAAGACTCGGGCAAGTACATGTCGAACCTACATAACTAGCTATTTTATTTTTTTGAGATTCTTGTTTTATATTGCAGGAGAATTAAAAGTAAGAAAAGGGAAGAAAATTAACTAAAACTAATGAAAGTAAAAGAATAGTTAAACTATTTAAAAAGGAAAAACACTACTAATGGGAAAACATTCTAGGAATCCAAGTCTGAAATCCAAAGCAACAGACATAACAAGTAATCCCTCTTTTCTTTTTATAACTCAAATAATAAAAATGGATATTGAAGCAGTTATTGCTTTTACCTTTTTTTAATCTTTTTTTATATATTTTATTTTCCCCATTTTTTGGTATTGACCGAATAATATTTTGTAGGGATAACCTTTTCATTAGTCCTCAAACAATAGTTGTTTTTCACGTTTAGTCATTTAACTATTTTTTTCGCGTATTTCGTCCTCAAACTATATGTTTCTTTTATGCTAGTCCCCAAAATACAATATCTAGTTCATGTTTAGTCCCCAAACTTTGGTTGTTGTTCACGTCTAGTCATCAATCTATAGTTTGTTTTTCATATTTAGTATCTTTAATTGCTTTGTTTTTGTAAGGTTGGACAAAAATACCAAAATAATAAAATCCGAGGACGAAATACACAGAAAAATAGTTTGGGTGCTAAATATGAAAATCAACTATATTTTGGGAACTAACGAAGTGGCTGTCCCTATTTTGTACCCTAAATGGTTAAATCTAAGAACTAGTAAAAATGTGAAGTGTAAAAATGCATATTAAATTCAGTTGTATTCCAGATGGTGTTTTGACTTCGAGTTTTGTACTTGATCTAAGTGTCCAAGTGTTGTACTATTTTAATCATGAGTTTATGAGTTTCTACTTCAATATGACTCGTTAGAATTAATCTAACTTTTAACAAGTAAAAATAAACAAATTTTCAGTTCTTTTCTTTCATTTATTTTGATATTTTTTATCTTCACTAAAAAATAAAATGAAGATGAAAAAGAAAAAGAAGAAAAAATCATTTTTTTTGGGGGTGTTTTACTTTTTTTTCCCTCCAAAAGTAAAAATTAAGTTGTAAGAAAACATATCCAAAACTCCCCTTACCTAAATTATCTATTATCCTCGATTTTTGCAAATATAGTGAGAAATCAAAGAAATGAAAAATTGTACACATTGTGTGGGGCATTGAGTCAAAAGAACATGTGCTAGAAAAAAATAAATATATATATATGTAAATTTAATATAACTTATGGTAGTTGTCGTTTACACTCCAAAAAAAATAAAAACTTCACTTAACTCTCTTTAACTCGAATTAAGCACAATATAATGAGGAAGCAAGGGTCGATCCTACGAGAGAACAATGTTATTCTAATTTATCCTAATGTTTCTAACTAAAAATAGAAAGTAAAAGGTTGGGGTTTTTGAATTCAATTAACTAATTTAACATAACAAAATTAAAAGTAACAAGTTTAACCAATAAATAAATAACTTTAATTTTCAAGTTCAAGATTCTCTTTTCACGATAATAGATTAATTAAGCATAACAAAGATTTATCCTTTAATAAAACTAATAGCCCTTGATAACAAGAAGCTCTGTTACCCGAAATTCTTCTTAGATTATCACTTAATGAAACAAGCTCTTTACAAGATTCTAACTATCATATTTCTAGCTCTCTAGATTTAATATAACAGCAACATTAGGAACCAAGGAATTAGACTATTCCAAGCAACAAGCACATAAGCTCAGATTGTTTAACCAAACTTCTGATAACTATAGTAATACTCAAAAGCTTGTTCACAATCATATATCAGTACTTGTGATTAGGAACAATATCAATTAAGTAATACTTTTCCTTAATCTAGCAGATATTATCAGTAACTAATTTAATCCCGCAGAAACCAAATCAGTTAGCCAAATAATATTCAAGCAGTTAAAATAGATTATTCATATAAGAAGGAATAAATAATGTATATTTAATCAAACAGTTAACTGCTACTAAGGTTCAACATCCCCTTCAAAACTGAATAATAGAAACTAGCTTGTCATATTGATGTTTGAACTCTGTATATAATGTAGAAGATACAAGGAGCAAAAATTAATTGTGTTTACAAGTGAAGGTATTTATAGATACAATTGAAACCCTAGAAGAATTCTAATCCTATTCTACTTTGGAAGTCTTCACTCTGCAGATATAGTAAATTTTGTCTCCTTATCAATCTCTGAAATCCAGCTTTAAGTAGCTTCCGTATCGAATTAGAATTTAGTTTCCAAAGTCAGGTCTTCTTCAGTTTCCTTTTCCAGTTCGGAATCTGTCCATACTCAGCTTCCATATCGATCTCTGACTTAGATTCCATATTAGATTATGCTTCCTTATTCATCAGCTTCAACTTCCTTCTTTGATGTAACTCCATCTCCAAATCATGTTAGGAATTGAATTCTCAAGGTCCAATGTTACCAATCCTTCTTCGACTCAGAATCCAAAAGTCAATTCACACAAATCGTAGAGTGTGACTCTTCTCTCGGAATCGTAGAGTGAACCTCGTCAGTCAAAGAGTGTCTTAGCTGCTGAGCTAAAAACGTAGAGTAGAATTTCCAATCATAGAGTCCAATGTCGTAGAGCATGCAAATCGTCGAACATAAAGTCTGGTCGTAGAGCAAATTTCGGCAATCATAAAGTGAAGCTGGGAATCGTCGAGTAAAGCTTACTACGATAGTAGAGCTGCCAGACTGCACTCCAACATTATGAACATAAAGCTCTCACTCAACGATCATAGAGTACTCCTGAAAAACAACTAAAAACTGGCATTAAACTCCATATTTGCATAATCATACTAAATTCTTCTATAAATCAATAAACACCTTAAATCAACTTGTATAACAGAAAACATGCAGCAAAACTAAACATAAAGGAACCAAATTCATCCAACATTTTATACTTATCAACCTAAAAGGCATGTGAAGACAAACGATCTTGTGCAACAAAGAGAATTTGGTAACCAAAATATTTCATCATGAAAACAGTAGGAAGCATGGCCACCTAATCTTTCCAATTGTGTCTATGAATGGCAGGATAATAACCTTTTATTGAGCCAGAATCTAATTTCATATAATCTATCCAAATTTGTCAATCATATTTGTCACTAGTTCATTTTCATGATCTTGATCATTGCTATCCAAAACTACTTAGGAACCACCTGAATTGGATGTACCCTTATGTTATTTGAATGCAAGATATGGTCTCACTATTTAGACACTTAAGACCAGGGGCGGATGTACTAGCAGAGCAGCATAGGCAGTTGCCTATGTTGACTTTTTTTTTTCTTCTAAGTATTGGGGCAGGGACATAATTATATATGTTAATAAACTCAAGGGGGAAGATTAATGAAAGAGTTAAACTTGGTGGGGCAAAAGAACTATATTCTAATTCTAAAAAATACAGACTAGTCAAGAGCATACTTCAACTCGTTCTTGTGCTTGGCTGAAAGCTTGAAACAAATGCTCATTCCACTTACTCATTCCAGTTCCATTTATTACCTTGATTTCTCTTCTTCTTTAAATTTTTCTTCATCCGAAACCATGAAGCAGGCGAAAAAGACCCGCGACCGCCAATTATCCCTCCAATACTTGCCATTCTCTTTCCAAATATCTCCAAACTCTATTATGATCTACTATTATTTATATCAGAAATGAAGATGTATTAACTTTCAAAGGAATTGGGTGGTTGTTACGGCAAATTGAATACTGAATTTTAAAAAGTAGGGTTGTTATGAAAATAAAAATACAGATTGATATATGGAGAGAGAGAAAGTAAAGGCAAGTCCCTTATCTGGTGGCCATGAAATGATGATGTGTATGTAGCCCAAGTCTATCTTATCCAACTTCCGACCCTTTGTTTGGTCCCACTCACATTTTATTTTCCTTTTCTTTCTATTTCGTTATCTGTTATGAATTTTGTACTTTAAACTATTGATAATGAAGTTATCTTAGAACATTTTGAAACTATGAAGTCTAGAAGGATAGTATTGTAATTTGTAAATATTATTATGATTAGTTCAAGTTTTCATTATTTAACTTTAACAAAAAAAATAGTTAAAATCCGCCCTTGCTGAGAAAAATTCATGGATCCTCCCCATCTTATGACTAACCTACTCCATTACCTTTTGTTAGTTCCTTAAGTCAGGTGCAATAATTTCAATAAGTGTTTTGGAGGGTGCAAGGAAACATAGTCATCATCAGGACTAGATCATCAAATGACATTTTTGATTCAAACAGGATTCCATCTAGTAAATGACTTGGGTGCACTGGATGACAGCATAACACTCACCTCATCCTACTATTGGTCAAAATAATTTTCACTAAAGTTGAAAGCTTCTTTATCACCCATGAATTACAATTCTTGTATCATGTTTATTTCTATGGACTGCTGGTCCAAGTGATCACTAGGTTGTTGTGCCACATAATTAATGTTCAAGTCAATTATCATGTTCTCAAATGTAAAGTTTCATTAATCTATTTCTACTACTAACCAAGGCAATGAAAGTTGCTAGAAATGGTGGTTTTGCTACATATTGGGTTCAGGAACTACAAAATCGATAGGAAAACAAAGTCACTAGCCTTGATTAGAACATCCTTAACAATTCGTTTTGGAACCTTGATTGAAAGATCGACTAAATGCAGTGTGACAAGTCTTTTTCAACTTTCCCAAACCTAAGGTTTCAACTACTGAAAATGAAAGGAAGTTCACAATAGCTTCTAAATCTAGCCAAGTTTTTTCAATTAGAATGTCACCTATAATGCATGAAACTGTTATTCTTCACATGGGGTTGGCATGACAAGATAAAACTAACATGGACAATCAAAAAAGCTCTTCTAGAAATATGAGTAATTTGTTTGAAACATTAAGCATAAAAAGGAACTTGTTGTATGAAATATAGAAGAGGAATGTTAATCTTCATCTGCTTAAAAAAACTTCTAGAATCTTGTCTAATTGGTCTGACTACTTATTAGAAACAAGTCTTTCAGAGTTTGGAGCTTTAGGCTTATATATTTTTTTAGCATACTCGTCAAATATTGTATGATAACCTTTTGAAAATAGTCTCGTTGAATGTGCCTATTAACTTAGAATTCTTGGACTTTTCTGACTGGCTTAACTCAAAATGTGAATCAAGATTCAAAAATTTCAGTTTTTCACATCTACATTTTCATTAACATGATTGTCGAACTGTTTTTCAGACCTTAGACTAAGGATTGAATTCACTTGATTAACTTGGTCATAAGATTTGAGCCTATATAATAAAATTAAAATTTAAGAACTGAAAATGCATAATTTCAAACTTTCAATAAACAAGATAAAGAAAACACTTTCAATAAACAAGATAAAGAAAACACTAAGCAAGTATATATATATATATATATATATATATATATATATATATATATATATATATATATATATATATATATATATAATTTTTCTGTAATTGGGTCACACTTTTTTCTTTTTCTTTTTACATTTTGCCCTTACAATTTTAGATATATTACTATTTTGTCCTTTTTAATGTTAAATTTTTATATATTTGTATTTACTCCTTTAAATTTTATAAAATTCTTATTTTACCCCACATAATTTACACACGCAACGTATGTGCGATGACGACGACTAGTATCTATAATCTACATAATCTATATATAATTCCCGTCTTTTTTTATTAAAACAACCTTTCTTTTCTCTTCGATGAACGACCATAGAAATGGATAAAAAAGTTCCATATTCTAAAGACTATAACTCAACAACAGCAAGCAAAAAACGTTATATATATATATATATATATATATATATATATATATTTATGCAAGTGGTTTGTGGCTACTAACTAGATGGGAGCACTATTCCTCGTAGTGGATCTAGGACCATCCAAGAAAAGATCTAACTATTAGGAATATATTAAGGAACTGCATTCAGCCCCTTGAGTGGTGGAAGGGGAAGACTAAGGCTCGGATTGGGAATTGACCTTTTTTATCCTAATTTTATTAATAAAAGGGATAACCTCTTTTGTAGTCCCCAAACTATAGCTAATTTTCAGGTTTAGCCCCCTAACTATTTTTTTCGCTTATTTCGTCATTAAACTATATGTTTCTTTTATGTTAGTCTCCAAAATATAGTAGTTTTTTCACGGTTAGTCCCCAAATGGTAGCTGTTTTTAACGTTTAGTACTCAATCTATAATTGTTTTTCATATTTAGTCTCCTTCAATTGCTAGATTGCAGAAATTATAAAGTTTTGAGGATGAAAACATAAAGAGGCCTGGGAAGGCGTGTTTGGTCCTTTCAAAGTTTTCAACTTACTTTGTGAATTTGTGTGATTGCAAAGTTAATAAATTCAATTTTTGTGATTGTTTATGTTCTTTTACTAGTCTTGCGCTTCCGAAGTACGTATCTAAAGACTATATGAGATACTTCCTAGCACCCCTCCCAGAAACATATATAACTTAACTGATAATCAATCAAATTGCAGGTCAGTTGTGCTAAAATTGTTGGAGACAAATGTGAGCGATTTGTGTATAATGTGTTTCATGAAAAGGTAATGAAATGAGAAAAAAATTTCTTAAGTGTGGATTTACCCATTTAATCATATTATTGAGGTGTGTACAGGTTGAAATGCCAGTTGATAAGGCTGTAAATACATTGGTGAGGCTGGGTCTTGTGTTGGAAAGGGCTGTTGATGGGAAAATTGGTGTGCAGGCGATTCCATGTCTTGAGGCACAAGAGGTCCTTAAACAACGGTGGAGAAGCTTGCTTGAAGAAGATTTTTAATTTGTCATTACCCACTAATTTACTATCATTTCTAGCATCACACCATCACTACAAAATTTGTTTGTTAATTAGTAGTACTAAGGTTATCTTTTTGGGTGACAGCTTTCTTCCTGAAGGTTGTAATTGGTGATGCTGTTGGCATTCCTTTCCTATTCTGTTGTAGACCAGATAACATATTTAACGACAGTACAGGAAACACAACATAGCTCATAGAATTCGTTACAAACTTGTATATTCTATGCTGCCTTCATTCCAAATTATTATAATAATAAGATAAAAGAGGTAACTATTAATTAAAAATTGGAAAAAGAAAAATGAATTGAAATTTTCCAATAGAGGAGTAGTCAAATTTTTCCAAAACTCTAAGTAAATCACACCCATTTCTTAAAAATTATATAAAAATAAATAAATATGAATTTCGGCAAAAATTCTCAACGTCAACAGCTGCAATTGCAAATAA